>JAAWXA010000023.1:0-181019 GCA_038090715.1 Florisuga fusca
CAGCACCCAACTCCTCAGATCCCCCATGGTGTTCTCCTCTACACGTGGCTTTGTACCTCCAAGGAAGCGTGTGGCACCTGCAAAAGTCAAAGCAAAAGCCACATGCTGAGATACTGCCCCAATCAACACGCAGCCCACACCAGCCTGTGCTCAGAAAACTTCAAAATACCTTCTGCAACAACTCCCAACCTCAGCACTTCAATTCAGTCCCTCAACTTACCTTTCTGAGGGCTGGTGGTTTTTGGATCGACGTCCAGCAAAACACTACACTGTCTGATCGGCATGGTCCTCTTCATTACCTGCAATCAGAAAAAAAAAAAAAAAAAAAACGCACAGCGCATGAAAAAAAAAGGAAAATCAGAAACAGTGTCACCGACACGGTGCACTTCAGCCATCAACAACCACTTATACTACACCCACCCTCTCAAGAGGGCCACACCTTGTTCCACTCACCTCCTCGATCCAGAGTTGAACGCTGCGGCCACCACTGCTTTGGGCACCTAAAAGACCCAGAGAATGAGTTACTGTCCTGCTGATCAGTAGTCACCAGCTTCATGAACCCACTCTCCACCACCCCAGCTCACCTTCAGCACTCATCCGGATCCAAAGGTTGCACGCACAGCGCATGAAAAATAAGGGAAACATCCAACAAAGTTGACATGCCTGACCCAGCCCACAGCCATCTCACCTTCTCCAACTGCTCCTCAAGACATGGCTTTGTTGCTCCGGCACTGTGACACCTCCAAAAGTCAAAGCAAAAGGCACACGCTGAGATAGTGCCCCAGACAACAGGAAGCCCACTCTGTTGTTACCTGTGCCTCTCAACCATCTGCCTGCCACCTCTTTAGGGTGTCAAAGTGAGGTTAGGAGAGCACCTGAAAAAAAAACACAAATAACAAGGGATGCTCATGAGCAACCAATAATACAGCACCTGAGTACTAACTGCTCCTCCAGCTCACCAGCCTTTGCTCACCTTGCCACAGCCACCTCCGGCGCCCATGTCCCGCTTCGCTCACCACTTTCGCCTTCAAAATGACAACAAACCATAATGCGGTCAGGTAGCTAAGAGAGACACATTTCCACTGCCTCCACACCCTGACCAACCTTTGCATGGCGGCCTCCTCTTCTCCTCCACCCATTTGTTGCTAGTCATTGACATGTGGGATCTGAAAAACAGGATTACACTGTTCAGCACCAATTCAGTTAATTTATGGCGCTTCCCGTGGCCCCTGATCCTACACAGCAGGTAGGGCAGCTCCAGGCCACTCACCCACAGACCAACCGGAGACACTCGCAGCAAGAGCAACAGCTCAACAGCTCCCCCCAGCTACAGGAATAGGAGAGCTCTGAACTCAGAAAAGCCCAGGAGCTGACTGATGCCCCGAGCCAAAGGCTGTGGCTTATATACCCCAGGAACCGCCCACAGCCTTTCCCACAATCCTGTGGGAAAGGGAGGTGGCAATTACCACAAGGTATAAAAAAGAGCCATAGGAGAAGCAGTGAGCTTTCTTTTCTCTTTTCAGTTTGTACAACATTGGGATCCAAATTACACACAGCATCAGAAGAGGCCCTTATAGAGTGAAGAAGGTGTAAAATGCACAATGGAGATGGAAGGTGGCCGTGGGACACAAGGTTGCTGTTCAGAGGCATGATGGTGGGAGAAGGGTGCTGCAAGAGAGGTTAAAGGCAGCTCTGAGATGCGAGGAATTGATTTCAGTGGTTGTTCCATCTGCACCTGAAGTTCTGATGGTTTGCTGCCATCTCCAAATAGACTGATCCATTTGCTTCCTGGTCTCCATATGGACCTCTAGTTCCTGAAATTCAACTTTCATTTTGCCATCTCCATATCCTGTGGACTTCTCTGACTCTCAAGGGGGGAGGGGCTTGCTGCGCTGCTTTTCAACTCTATTAGTCTATCCTTAGTGTTTTGTGTGGCCACGGTTTACTAGATTTCAATGACAGTTGAGAGTGTCCTGAGGTCTATGTATGTCTGCTACTTAATATGATACTTTGCCAAATGGTTAATGTTGTTGGTTAATGTTGGTGATGTTTAGTGATGTATTAAATTATGAGAACAAGCGCAGAAACAAACAACAAAACTGGAGTTCAATAGGAAAGTCAAAGCAAAACACAGCAACTCATCTAATTGTTACCATACACACGCAGCGATAGCGAGTAAGAAAGATATGTCACTGATTGCTGTAATGCTTCAACTCGGTATGGATCTGCGGCTGCTGGGCAGCCCCGGTTGTTATGAGGACCTGGATAACCCTTCCCAGCAGTTAGGAAATCCTACACAGTGCGTCTAGAAAGGGTCCAGCTTTTCAAGTATCCCATTGCTGCTAGTCCGAAAGACTTGCGCTTTTCTTAATGTGGATACGTCTGGTGTTATACCCCTAAAGAGGGTTCTAGTTCTAGTGCAGCCCAAAAACGTGCTACTAACTCTCAAAGTGTAGTTGTTTTCTGCTTCTGATAATTATCTCCCTTGTGCTCCAAGTTCTGTGTAACCTGTTTGCAGATATGTTTGAGACCTCTTCTCCTTATTTGTGAGGATCATAAATCCAAAATCATTTGTAAAGCCTCTTCTGTTATTTCCAAATCAGCCTGCTGTTACGTTACATAACAGGGTTAAGATTGGTCCTACGTGTCAGACGTGCTGTCTCCAAAAACCAAACAGGACGATGTGTGCCAGGAATGGAACACAACAATAAGGACTGCGACGCACTGAATGTAAGCCGATACAAAGCCATTGACGGGCAGCCGGGGTTTTTTTTTTAAGCAAAAAACTACAAATGAGGCTCCAGAAGTCGGCCATTTTATACAGGAAGTCAGCCATCTTTTTTTACGAAAAACTACAAACGAGTCTCCGGAAGTCGGCCATTTTGTTACAGGAAGTCAGCCATCTTTTTTACGAAAAACTACAAACGAGTCTCCGGAAGTCGGCCGTTTCGTTACCGGAAGTCGGCCATCTTTTTTGGCGAAAAACTACAAACGAGTCTCCGGAAGTCCGCCATTTTGTTACCGGAAGTCGGCCATCTTAGTCGGCCATCTTTTTTGGCGAAAAACTACAAACGAGTCTCCGGAAGTCGGCCATTTTGTTACCGGAAGTCGGCCATCTTTTTTGCGAAAAACTACAAACGAGTCTCCGGAAGTCGGCCATTTTGTTACCGGAAGTCGGCCATCTTTTTTGCGAAAAACTACAAACGAGTCTCCGGAAGTCCGCCATTTTGTTACCGGAAGTCGGCCATCTTTTTTGCGGAAAACTACAAACGAGTCTCCGGAAGTCGGCCGTTTTGTTACCGGAAGTCGGCCATCTTTTTTGGCGAAAAACTACAAACGAGTCTCCGGAAGTCGGCCATCTTTTTTGCAAAAAACTTCAACTAAGTCTCCGGCCGTCGGCCATTTTGTTACAGGAAGTCGGCAATCTTTTTCGCGAAAAACTACAAATGAGTCTACGGAAGTCGGCCCTCTTTTTTAATGAAAATCTACAAATGAGTCCTCGGAAGTCGGCCATTTTTTTACCGGAAGTTGGACATCTTTTTAGCGAAAAACTACCACCGAGGCTCCGGCTGTCGGACAAATTAAAATTTAAAAGTTTTCGAATCCTTTTCGTATCCCTTTCGTCCCCAGTAGCACCCGATGGCCCCTGATCGTAGAAACACACCCTCTGGGAGAGCAGAGACTCCCCTCATCTTTGCCAAAATTTGTCAATTTTATCTTTTACTTCACAGATTCATTTAATCAGTTGTGTTAGAAGGAACCCTCAAAGGGCAGGATCAGCCCTTCTAGTTAATACTAGGAATTCTATGTCTTAACACTTTCTATAATGGGAAAATCTCCCCCTTCCCCTGGGAGACGATTCCAATGTTTTACTGTCTGCATGATGAAAAATGTACTTATGTCCAAACGGAATTTCCCCATGAATTCTTATCCATTAAGTCCCACCTTACTTTGTTGCTGGGGGACCAAAAGGGAAAACAGTGAGCAGCTGACTGCCTGGCTGCTTCTGTTTACAGGACAAAAAGTTCAGCTGAGTAAAGGGGGTCGAGTTGCTAAAGCTCCAAAACAGAGAGTGCACTGGGCTGTTTCCAATTGCTGGAGGACTGGTGTCTGTCAGCAAGCCAGCAATTATTAACATACCCATTTACACATACATCTGCTTAGACCTATATATCAGCTTTGATACTCACACACACTCCCTGGAGCAAAATGTCCCCAATGCTCCTGGCACCAGATTCCCCCCTCACCTCTGCCCTAAACAGCCTGACAGCCCTCACAGCTGTGACTCCAGTGCTTAAAAGACATGTATAAAGACTAATACATAACAAAGACTAACAGGCAGGATTTTTCATTGCGTTTGTAACATCAATGCAACACTCTTGCTGGGGCCAGAAAAAGCTTCCCTCCTTCCTTACTCCACTGCTGGGGTAGAGAACCCTGTATGGCTGCCTCTTCTTCTATCAGAAGAGACACCTACACACACACAGCCGCAGTAGTGCTTAGACAGCAGAGCTGAAACGAAAAAATGATTCCTGAAAGTAAAAAAATAAATTCACCCTCTGCTCACGAGGTGTGCACATGTTTATACATATCCTATTTAAATATCTAGGCAAGTATTTCACTTCCTTTCTGCATTCATGTAATTTGTACAACTGTTTACACTTTTTATCTCCAACACAGGTATAGTATGACCAGGAATTGTGTGTGTTACACAACTGGGAGGGATAGCTGCCCAAAGGAGATGCTACCAAACCACCAGGGAAACACCCCATTTAGAGAGAGACAGAAACAAAGTACTTCAGAACACTCCATCAAAACATCAGCAAAAGATACCTGTAGCATCCAGCTCTCTCTGTTCAATCATTTTAGAACAAATAAGTAACTAAACTAGGTAACATATGAGCTCTAAGGCATTATGGGAATGCAGTTGTCACAGTTTAACACTGGCCCGGCCATTAAAGCAAATAGCACATGCTCTCTATTAATCCCCTTTCCCTCCCTGATAAAGACAGGAGAGAGAATAAGCAAGAGAGACTTATGGGTTGGAAGCTAAACAACACAGCTTTAATGAAAGAATAATGATAAAGAGGAAAAAATCAGTAATTATATACAAATATACAGGGAAATTGATAGGACCTTCCTCCCCCCTTTCCCCCAGTAACTGTCACATCACCACCAAGGCTGCAAGACAGCCCTGGAAAGTCCAGGCTGGACTCCTGGAATCAGCAGCAGTAGGGAACTGGAAGCAGGAACACACAGAGATAGGCTGGCACGGTTCAGTCCCAGAAGCAGACACTGTCTGGGAAACTTGCTGTTAATTTCACCAAGCGCAGCTACTTACAAGAGACTTATCTGAAAGCAAAAGTACAAGACAGAAAATTACCTTTATCCCGGCCTAGACCAGGACAGCAGTCTGTACTTTATAAAACTGATTGTTTTTGTTAGATTTATGATACAAAAATCAGTGAGATAACTGTTTGGCTTTAATTTTTGAAGGATGATGGAGAGAAGAGAGGGTAAAACTGCAGGAGTCAAACAAATCCCCAGTGCTGTAGTTTATGAGGTCACCAAAAAGGACTCTTTGATTTGTTAACACTTCTGGCTGTGCCAAAACATGCAGAGGAATGCATTTTCATCATCTCAACTGCTGCAATCCGGAACCGCAAAACCAGAAACACCATCAACCTGAGAAAGATGTGCTGTGTTTCCATCTTGAGAATGACTCTCTCCTTTTTTTGAAGGAGGTAAGAGTCTTGTCGCTGGTGACTTCCACAGACTCTGTTGGGATCCACTCTAATTGGGAGTTTCCAAATGCAACATCTTTGAGAAGCCTTTCCGTTTTGGAGCCTCTCTCCCCAGCTCATATCAATATTCACACTGTAGGGCAGTTATTCCTGGTCTCCCAGCTTAGCTTGCAACAGTCCAGGGATCAGAATCCTTCATCAAGAACAGGCACATCAGGTAATTGATCTATTCCAGCAATCACCAGGCTCGTTTTTGTCTTCCACAGAACTGCTCTTTGGGCCCACTGGTCACACACCTCATCCAGTCACCTTCGGTGCAGATATCCCACTTTGCTTACTCCTTCCGCCTTCAAAACAAATTCAACACAGAATGCAATCGGATAGCGACCAAAAGCACAATCCCTCCAACACTAGACACTGATTAATTTTCTGATCCCGCTCTGCTCCTTTTCTTCTTAAAAGTACAT
This sequence comes from Florisuga fusca, assembly GCA_038090715.1. NCBI lineage: Eukaryota > Metazoa > Chordata > Aves > Apodiformes > Trochilidae > Florisuga > Florisuga fusca. The sequence goes on from JAAWXA010000023.1 coordinate 6,212, forward strand.
CTTTGTCATTTCCATCTGAGAGACAGTATTACACAAGTCACTGCAATCCTAGGCAACAGCTGGACAATTCCAGATATCTTCTATTTAGGAACCCCATCTAGAATACTACTACGTCATGCAATTAACAAACAGCCCCCCAAAATTAAGCCCCTACACATGCACCTAATGACTCTGAGGGTCAATCTCATGCACTACACAGGAAAAAAACTTCCCGTGAGGGTCCCATAAGCTTCACTAAACACCATCAAAGCAACTGCCCAGCCAGCATGACTATGGCTGTTCTAAAACGTCTCTACAGCCTAAAACCTCCAGGCACATCAGTATCACTGGAGACCCTCATGGCTCTTTCAATATCCCCCAACTCTACACTCTGGACAGCACAGCTGCAGACAGAACAGACAAACACACACCAACCCAAGACACCACTGCAAACAACACACTAAATTCAAAACCCCTTCCGCAACTCCTACCCTGCACCCCTCTACACCACTGGTCGCTCAACTTATCTTGCAGAGGACTGGCACTCCAAAGCCATGGTTAGCCAGGAAAAAAAAAAAGAGGAGTGGCCTGGCATAATCCTCAACTTCCTACGTTCCCCTTTGCCACCTGCATTAAAAAAAAAACAAAAAAACCCCACCACAACCACAAAACCAAAACAGCCCAAAAAACCCCACACACATAACCACAACACCAAAATACCTACCAGAATAGGTATTTTTTCCTCTACAACACAAGTTTTTCCTTCATAGCATTTTCAAGTCTTTTTTAATTAGGACATGATGGAAGACATGAAGGAACAGAACCCAGCTGCTGTGCACAAGCAGAATCGTTTATTGTGTGGCTCGCAAGACTTACATAGTATCCCAATATCTACTGATTGACTTACAATTTACACCTCAAAGTGCTCTTTCTACTAACATAAAACCTTATCTACCCGTTCCCACCGGAGGCACCAGGTACCAGGACATAACATCATCCAGATGTCAAATTCCTTAAGTTATTTACAGCTCTTTGTTCTTCTTCAGGGTCAGTAAGTGCCAGGGAATCTGCAGCACTCCTCTGTCCCACGCAGGCCTGCTCCTCTGCTGTTCTCCTACAAGGACACACAGATAAGTTTATTTTTTGTACATGTGAAAGATATTTCTACTTAGATTTATCCTTCAAAATCCACTGCATAGTACAAAACCTGGACACTGAAGCCTGGCCCTGGAAAAAGGGCAATGATGTCACCAGTCATAAAGCGATGATGTCATAGGAAGGGGTCAACAAGTGTACATGATGAAATCTATGGGGCACAGCTGCATCTATGGGGCAGACAGGAAGTTGTGGGTCATGCTCACTGGAGCCTGAAGTAGCACTGGTCAAGCAGGCCAGGCCCCCTTGAAAGCTGTGGGGCAGCAGCCCCACAAATCTAACTCCAGTTCAGGGGGACAGAAAAAACAGTCAGGGATCCCCCTGTCCCACGGCGATCCACAAATAACCCCAACACAGCCTCACAAGTGCCCCCCCCCAACCCAGAACCCCACAGAGCCTAAGTGTCCCTCAGCCCATGTCTCACCCCATGGAGACCCCCCAAGTACCCCCCAGCTCCACACTGCACCATAGTCACCCCCCACACTACCTAAGGGTCACCTCCTGCCTCACAGCAATTCCCAAATGCCCCACCTCAAGCCTCCATCATTTTAGGGTCCCTCCCTCCTAGTGCCCCACAGACTACCCGTTCCCCAAAGCACTCCCATAACCACCAGCCAGGGGTCTTTCCCTGCCCCACAGCACCTCCCGAGTACCTTTCCCCACACACACACGAGGGTCCCTCCCAGTGCCCCCCAGTATAAACCAGTACCTCATAGTGCCATTTTAGCCCATCCCAGTACCCCACCCCCTCTCCCAGTACAACCCATTAGCAAGAATTAGGAAAGGTGGAGGGGAAAATGGACAAAACTGAAGGGCCCTACGTGACATTTGAGGCTCCTATGGGGATTTTTAGGACCTTGTGGAACAAAAAAGGCCCTGTAGGACAATAAGTGGGACACTACAGCTAGGTAGAGAGCTCAAGAAGGAATTAAAAGTCCCTATGGGGCTGTGAGAGCGCTCTTCAGGGTAATTATGGGTTGCTATGGAGTAGCTAGGGGGTGTTATAGGACACTTAGGGGCTCTACTGCAGTCAAGAGACCCTATAGGAAAGTAGACGTCTCTATGGGGCAATGCATGTCCTGATGAAGTGGCTTGGAGTCCATGTGGTACAGGTGGGTGGCTCTGTGGGGTAGTCAGGAGGCCCTGTGGGGCACTGGGGTTCATCACAGGGCATCCGGTAGTAGTATCGGTTATGTGGGGGACCTTATGGGGCAACAGCAGATGCCTATGGGGGCTATTTGGAGCCCCATGGGGCACTGGGGGCCCTATGGGTTCACAGGCCCCATCAGGCACTTGTGGGACCTGTGAGGCCAGTGAGGACCCTATTGGCCCTGGGAGGAGCCCTCTGGGGAGCTGAGAGTCTCTATGAGATATCAGGGGGCCCATCGGGGGCAGTAAGAAGGTCCCATGGGGCACTGGGAGACTTACAGGGCAGGTGGGGAGCCCTGCTGGGTATTTAAGGTGCCCTGTGGGGCAGTAGGACCCTGGTAAAGCACTTGAGAACAGCACATTTGAGGCAGAGAGAGTGCTATGGGGTGTTATGAGGCATCATAAGACAGCTGGGGGGCCCTATGGAGCATTTAGGACAGCTGAGACGCCCAATGGGGCACTGGGGGGGTCCTTTTGGGGATGACTAGGGAACTATGAGAAAGTTGTGATGCCCTACTGGGCACTGGGGGTGTGTGGGACAGGTTGGGAGACTGTAAGGCAGCTGAAATGCCCAATGGGGAGGTGACTGTGGGTCAGGTGTGGGTCCCCACTTGTCCCTAGGGGTCGGCGTGTATCCCATCTGCCCCAACCCCACTCGCCCAGTACCTATTCCACCTGGGGTCCATGGCAGGGATGGATCTCCCCTTACCTCAGCACCTCCCTCTGCTGCCGCAAGCCACGCACAGTGCTGTGCAGACACGCCCCTCATGGGCACAGGTCCACCTCTTTCTTTGTGCACATACGCCCAAGTGTAAAGGCCCCGCCCCCTCTAGGGTGTGGACACGGCCCCTGTGTGACACAGCCCATGCCTACAGGTGTCATGCACACACCCCTTTGTGTAAAACCCTTGTCCCCTCCAAGGAGACACACCGCAAGACATGGCAGCCATGCACCCTTCTTGTGTGCGGGCACCTCCTCTGGTGCAAAAAACCCACCAACACCCCCTTGGGGTGTGCACATGCCCCCTTTGGGTTAAGCCCTGCCCTCCCATGAGTAGACACACCCCCTCTACTCAAAATACCACCCCCTTTGGGCATGGACACACCCCTATGTGATCAAAACCCCTCCTCCCTTTGGGTGTGGACACACCCCTTTCCTGTAAAGCCCCACCTTCTTGGGAATAAACACTCCCTGTGTGATAAAATCCCTACCCTCTTTGGGTACAGTCCCGCTCTCCTGAGTGAACACACCCCCTCTAATCGAACCCACACCTCCTTTGGGTGTGAACATGCCTCCCATATAATGTGAAACCCGCCCCCTTTGGCAGTGGAAACGCCCCTTTTCTGTTAAGCCCTGCCCTTTGGGGATGGACACACACCCTGTTTTCAAAACCGAACCTACTTATGGTGTGGATACAGGTATTTTACTACTGAAGGAACTCAAAACAAGTACAGGATGGCCTCAAAAGCTTTGCAAGATGCCACACTGTTGGCCAGAAGTGTCTTCGGTCTGATTTGAAAGAGAAGTCCTGTGACTGCGTCTAAAGATGAGCTACAGAGGCAGCCCTTAAGAACAGTGCTAGACTCTGCAGAACGGGTTGAGCGAGTTTAGGTTAATGCTATGCCAGTGACCAAGGGGAAAACCTTCTCAAAACCATGATACAGTGTTTGTAGCCCAGTAGACTGTGGGCATGACCTGTTCCCTGGAACTTGCAGATTACAAAGAATTTTCTCTTGGAGACAGCGTCAGAAACAATTATCCACTATGGAACATACTATTAACCCCTAAATATCAAGTTAAAGCCCTTCTAAACCTGTAAGTGCCTGTCTGAACGCCTCTGCTGCAAGGAAACAGAATAAGGAAAGGGACAGAGACGTAAGGTAAAGCTGTGGGGAGCACCCAGGAGAAAAGTGACTGCAGGTGTGACACGAGGTGTGGATAGTAACCACAGCTTCTGGGAGATGCTTCCTCTACTCCCCAGTAGCTGCCACCCGATAGCAGGGTGTATCCTGCTTGCCAAGAGTAACAACTCTTGGGACTTCCAACACCCTGACACACACAAAAAAGAAGACATCTTGCTGATTTCCTAGCAGCCTTGGCAGTTTCCTACTTTGAAGCCCAGCTCTCGCTGGTCCACTGCCAAAGGAGCTGGCAAATTGTGGAACATTACCTAAAACATTCTAGTTTTTCACAGCAACAGTGTGTATCAATACGTGTTTTCCTGATGAAAGAAGAAAACATCTAGCTATGAGCCAAAAGATCTTTGGAGAGAGATGCAAACACTCACTTCCAGGTGAAGTACCGCTTTAAATTCTGAGGACAAATTCAGCATTGCCATAATATCAATGCTATTCTTCTAGTGGTACTGTTCCTATAGCCATAAAGAAAAAAACCCAAACATCTGTAGCTGCTTGATAGGCCAGTAGATGTAACTGGAAAACACAGAAAAGCTACAGGTGTCTGAGATTTCCTGCACTAGATCTTGCTAATTCTACTTTAGAGCACGTTTGATTTCAGTACAGGAACTGAAATGCAGTATTTAGACATATGGTGATGATGCTGATGTAATTTTTAACTCACCATCCCATCACTTTTTCTCCTCAATTTGCTCTTCAGTTCTCTTAGACTTCCATTTCCTTTGTCCCAGATCTTATTCTCTCTCATATGCATATCCCTGCCAGCCGTCTCCAGGCTAGGAATTCCCTTAATACCTTCTTACATTTCCTCAAACTTCATTCTCCTCTTGACCTCATTTCTACATTTCTTGCACTCTAATGAATACCAAACTATCATTCAGGTTCATAATGTGCAATTTTCCTTTTCCCCTTAGCTGCACTCCTGCCTAACTTTCCATCTTTATTTTACCTATTTCTCTTTTGTCTCAAATGTATGATTTTTTTCACCTTCCTTTTCATTACCTGTTGAGTTGCTTCATACCAATTCCTAATGTGCTTAATTCTGCTCCTTAGTACTTCACACTCACTTGGCTTCTCTCGAGTATCAATATTCTTTTCTATCTCAAACAATTGATTGTGCTTGCCTTTCCATCTATTTCAGCATTATCCTTCTGATCATCAGCTCCCAAAGCATGCTGTTTACAAGTCACTCTCCAGTTCAATTCATACACTCCGATTCTATCCTTTCTTATTACGGAGTCCATCCATCAGAGTACTGTGCAGGTAAATCAGGAAATACTAAAACTCATTGTCACAGTTTTATTGATAGTGTATTGTTCCTGCTGCATTGTGCTGAATTGCTTTTTCTTTATATCAAAAAGTATACAGAAGGACACACAAGATGCTGAAACTATGGTATCAGCATGAAAAGAGACTGAAAAGTCTGAAATTATGTAATTTGGACAATTATCATAAGACACAATATTAGAGAGGAATACAATGCGCTGAACAGTAAAGTGAAGCAAAGCCATGTGTACTTTTTAACCATGATAGCATAAGAACTAATGAATCCTAAATGAAGAAAGGAAATGCTTCAAACATTGTTTACATAATTCATAATTAGAATGTACACCTCATTTCTCTAAGGTACCAAAAAGCCCAATGAACTTTAACTGATTCTAAGAAGAAGAAAGCTTTTCTCTGTACAAGAAAAAGATGCGGTTATTTTCAGGTCACTTACATTAAATCATTCTTTCAGGGACCAAGTACCTTTTACCTTCACAATATAACAGAAAAAGACTGCTGTGGGGCTTCCTGGTGATTCCTCTGAACTATAGAATATTCTGCAATACTAGGCAGGAACAGTGCTTACATTCCTGTTTCTATGCTCAAACATCCTATCACCTCCTTGAAATGAGCAGTTCTGAAGATGAACATGACATCAAGAAGTCTGCGGGCCTGTGTGTCATATTAGTCAGGAACTTGGTAATCCTTTACCACAGGACACGATGCAAAGTTTATTCATTGTGGATAACTGTCACAGAAATGAAGCCCTAGCAATGCAAGTGAGACTGAATCAACACTGGACATAACTTAGTTTCCTACTATGGCAGCATATGATTCAGTGACTATCACCAAGAGTATGCAGCAGGGGGAAAACTGTCACTCTCACAGCTTAGGTACCAAAACAAATTCCCCAAAGACAGCTCAGCTACACACATATATATTACCCTTGACAAATGTGCATTCAGCTCACCTTAAATCTCCAATGGAAACAATAACTAACATTTGTAACACCAACTGGAGGGTCTATCTGACTACCATTTTTCACTGACAAGATTTTTTATTTTTCACTTCAGTGGCTTCAGACTAAAGCTTTTAACACCATGACTCCTCAACTGCCTTTTTACTGTCATCACTTTTCACCTTTTTCAAAAATCGTCTTACCTCTGCAACTGCCTCTGGTTTAGATTGATCCAGCTTGATCCTTCTAATTTTTTTAAACTCTCCATTTTCTGCATTCTTGACACTATCCAGCTGAGGTTAGCCCAAGGCTAACACAGTACTGCAGCAGAAGTCTCACTAACAAAAGAAAGAGAGTATTTCACAAACGTCAAAGCTCCAAGGCAGCTTCTAATGGTGCTTCAGTCACTATGACTTTCTAGTTTGACAGTGATGCACTGAAACAATGCAGCATTTGTTTTCTTACAAGTTACTCAGCTGACTAAAGGAAATCTTGTGTAATCAGTGTTTCCAAAGATTGTTTGTTGCAAATCAAAGTCAGTCTGTATGATAGCTTCTGCTTCTTACTTTTCTTACTTCTCCAATAATATATTGAAATGTCACAGAAAAAAAAAAATTATACGGGGTTAACTGACTTCAAAGCACCTCCATGCTAGCTTTTATCATTCTCTGGATGCTAACAAGTTTATCTACTTCAGTATTGTCGAGGAACTGACATCAGACTAGCTGATGACTACTATAATTTGTCAGCTCTTTCTCCTGCCTACTGTCCCATTTTATACACTGACACCGCGCTTGCCAGTTTCTGATCTTACAAAATTTCCACCATTCAAGTTCTTCAGGGTAAGCACTAACACTCCTGAGATTGCTTCAGTCTCTTCTCCTCATCTGTAGGTAAGTGACAAGGTAATAACAAGAAAAAATACTGTACTCAAATCTCTGTAGGAAATGGAAGTTTCTATGTAAGGAACGAAACACAGAGAGAGAGATCAAATCAATAGAGGCCTCATAAGAAAAATAAAGAGTTAAATCTGATAAAAAGGAGTACTATGAGGCCATGTTAATAAATTCATTTCCACATTCATATGCACATGCATGTATTTCAACATTTATTGTTCCATCTTTATAGTCAGACACTAATGAGTAGCCAGTACAGAAGCATGAATTATAGCAGTAACTTGTGCCTGCTACAAAATGAGTGTTTTATTTTATGAGGATGAAGTTTCTCTTTGTGCAGGGAGAGTTACTACTCGAAATCCACTCCTCAGAGCTGTTCAGCATTCAGTGAGTGTTCATCATTTGGTGGTTTGGTTTGTCAGATTAATAGTAGCTTACATTTCATTTACAGCATTAATACCTTTAGTATAATTCACAGAGACTCTCAGGAAGGGCTGACACAAAGGCATTATTGTGGTGATCCCAAAAAAACGGTTGATGAGGTACATTAAAAGTTTTGGGCTTTTTCCAAGACTTGGGACTAGACTCATAGGGAAGGAACCCTATTAATTTTATTATGAATATAGACTTTTATTGCATGAATACTCATCTGTGGATCATACTAGAAAAAGATATTCATGACTCAAAAAATATCCCTTCCTGAGTGACACATCATTCTATGTGAAATTCTGGATTTCAGGTATGCAATTAAATGTTCTACTTTTCTAAGCATCTCACTCAACCCTTTGGATAAACAGCCTGAATTGCATAAGTGCAATGTGTTAAAAACCATGAGCTAATATATGGTCACTAGGAAGTTTACATGCCCACTGTTATGACTTATGTGCCTCACCCACCTAATGTGAATTATAATTGGTTTGAACATAAGGAGAGGCCTGAAGTTTTCTCTATAAATGCTGCAACACAGCTAGAGCTTGAAGTCTTATCATATAGGCCTACAGTTGCTCACAGAAATACAAAGTCCAACGCACAGAGGAGCAAGCAAGCATGGCAGGTAAGAGGAAAAAAAAAAAAAAAAAAAAAAAAAAAAATATGCTAGCTTTCTCTGTGGGTTAATGCTTTGTAAACAGCTCTCAATTGTTGCAGTACACTGAATTTTGAGATTATGAATAGACAATTTCAGCGTTTTTCTTTCCTGAATTTCCAGCAGACACAAACAAGGAAAAGAAGATAATCCAATTCATTACCATTGGAGTTAGGTATTACAAAACTGCGAATAGACAAAAAGAAGTTATGGAGTTATGGCAAACTGCAGACTATCTTTTAGCATGAAACTTAATGAATTGGAGTATAGTTCAGGTATGACTGGATCTATGTTGATGAGAATATCTGTGCGAAGAATTGACTACAGGCTAGATTCCTTACTTGTAGATTCAGAGTAAGCAAACTGCAATGTCATTTTAATTATTTGTTAAAATTAGTGTGAAAGGCAAAGGCATTCTAAAATACAAACAAAGCAAGAAGATGTCCAGCAGAAGGTTCTTAGGAGGAAGTATCTTAAATCAATGCACTGTAGCAAGTTCAGCCATGTTCCTCCCTAGGCCTGACTTTCCGGAACTTCTGTAAAAGTGCATAATGAGGCCTCAGTGCAGATGACACCACTTCCCCTCTTCTAGGCATATAGTTCGTGCTGTGCTAGATTTATGCCATGTAGGCTTGAAAAGCTCAAGAAATTAATAATGTGATATTAAGTTCAGGAAATAAACAACCATCCACAGAGCACAGAAATGGCAGGCATTGCTTTCCTCCCATGGGGTTAAAGCCCATTTTGACAGCTTTAGGAGAACTGATTGCACAAACTCTTAAAACACAAGTGTTCGGTCATATACTATTATCTGAAATAGTTCATGTTATTGACCTGGTCTATTTGTGCTAGCAGCCCTCGACAGCATCTTCTGTTTGGCTGCTCTGATGACCTAGTTAGTGACTGTCTCAATGCATCTGCTAAATGTAATACCATCTAAATGTTTACCTGTTTAAGAGCAGAACATTGTCTGGGAGAGAATCGGGTGTATATGACCAGTATGAGGCTACTGATTCCCTCACAAATCTCGCCCCCTGAACAGAGCTTGATTAAATGGCAAAATGCAATTTGGGAAGTCAAGCAGAAAGACTGAACTGAGTAGAATAATTCTTCTCCTTAAAAAAATAAATTATATAGTAAAAGGGGTAGTAAAAACCTTAATCTACAGCAACAGGGGAAAAAAAAAAAACACAAAACCACTTGTTTTTGCATTGTAACACTTCCTTTTAAGCAACAATTTGCCAAAAACCTAGCCCAGACATTTTAGCAAGGTGTCATCTCTTTAAGTGTCATACACCAGTCTGTCCTTCTCAACCACAATTTTCTCACTGCACAAAATGCAAGAAGCAGTAGCAGCATTTTAACGAACAAAGTGGTCAGCACCTGCTTGTGAAATACCCAGAGCCCAAGATATACCAAGCACAAGCTCAGATGGAGACGTTAGAAGTGCTCAGGGATGCTCCTCATATCACCATGGAGAATCTGAATGCAAAAAACCTCTGAGGGTCTGTGTGCAGGTATGTGTGTGTTCATCACTGTGTTCACTCTCTCTCCTCCTGCCGTCCCAACACACTTTTTTCCCATTAAGTATGTATAAATCCACAGGCCAATCTCTAATGGATCTACCTTAATAGAGGCGGTGCATAAAGGAAAGGGAAAAGCACGTTAAAAGATCCTATAAATTAGATAGCTTGACTTTTTAAGGTCTTGATACACTGAAGCATGCTACTACCACGAAGGACTCATCGAGTTGTCTCATATTCTCACACTCAAAATAATTCTCAGCTTCTTTCACTTTTAAGTTGGAGAGCAGTGAAGAGGAAAGGGATCTAGGGGTGCTGGTGGATGGAAGAATGACCATGATGACGGAATAGAACACCTCCCTTATGAGGAAAGGCTGAGGGAGCTGTGTCTCTTCAGCTTGGAGAAGAGTAATAGGTAACCTCATCAATGGTTATAAATACATAAAGGCAGAGAGCCAGGAGGATGGTGCCAGGCTCTTCTCAATTATGCCCAATGACAGAACAAGAGGCAATGTATATAAGCTTGAGCACAGGAGGGTTCCATATAAACAGAGGAAAAACTTATTTACTGTCAGGGTGACAGAGAACTGGAACAGGCTGACCAGGGAGGTTGTGGAGTCTCCTTCTCTGGAGACATTCAAAACCCACCTGGACACGTTCCTGCATGACCTGTTTTGGTGACCCTGCTCTGGCAGGGGGGGTTGGACTTGATGATCTCTCTAGGTCCCTTCCAACCCCTAACTTTCCGTGATTCCACGATTCTTTGCTAATGAGCATGCAGCAGTAGCAGCTGGAAGTTTTAACTTTCAGCTAATGTCTTTACTCCAACAGAAGAGATGTGTGCATAAGTGGGAGAGGTAGGAAAATACATTTAAGTTTAATAGGCTATAAATAACAGGCTGTGTGTGACTATGTCAGAGCTGTCTGGGGAGCCTCACACAGGCTCTTTAACACAGGCTCTTTTCATCTCTTTAACATAGTTACTAAAGTGAGGGAAGAAATCTGGATATCAGTGGAAAAGGATGTAATGAGTTATATAAATGAACCCATTTACAAAAGATTATTCTGATGTAGCTTATTCTGGGTACATTAAAAAAAAGACTAAGATGGCTTAGAAATGGCTAAGATGGCTTAGTTTTCTGAGTTCTAAAGAACCTTCTATGGCTAGAAGAACTAAACTAGAGTTTTGACACCTACCTATGAAATCCTTACATTTACAGCTACCATACATGCTCTGCAAATACTGCCTGACTTACAGGAAGCTGCCTGTCAGATACATTCTGCCTGACTAATATTCTTATTGTTAATATTTCTTGTCAGTAACTCACATTCTCAGCCTTTGCCCATGATGTTTAATCCAAAGGTCTGATCTGAATCATTCATCTGTTTTACAAAGCCCACCAGGCCTGGAAGGCAGCTTAGCCAGAGCTGTGAATCATCAGAAGCTGATGCAACAGACACAACTTCTTCACCCTACCATGCAGTCTTCAGGTTTAAATGGACTATATCAATTTTTTTGAACATGCTCTAACTATACCATTAAATACTAAAAACAATAATGCCACTGACCTATATGTCAATACACTATTGCTGACACGGAAAAAAAGATGAAACCCATCACCAAAAACACATCAGCAGCTATTTGGTGAATAATTCAATCACTGACCTTTTTTCTTTTTTTCTTTCAACAGAAACTAATTTTTCTATAAAGAGAAAGATTCTGATCTGTACCCCAGGACAGCAAATTTAAAGCACATTTATTCTGAAAATTGTCAGTGTAACTGTGAAAATTTAAGCTAATTCAAAAGTAAAATAAAATTTTAGCTTTTAGATTTAGAATCTTACTTTAAAATCACAATTGGGCTTTGTGTGTGATAAAGCTATGATCCCTCTTAAGATTAAGTATTATTAATAAACAGAGATTCAAAGCAGCAGTCTGAATTATACCCAGGTAAAAGGTTTTTCTTCTAATAACTTTTTATAGGTATTACAAATGCAATTTTTGTTTGTGAAATGGGTTTAGAAAGTCCCAATTCTAGCATTTCCAAATATGATACAAACCTGAAAACAGAACAATTTGGGTTGCTGAATACTGAGTCCATCCAATTAAAACTCTGCGTTTGGAAAGATGTTCAGATGTGGCCAGTCCAGCATGATGGGTATTAATCAGAGGCATCCTTAAGACTGCACTGAGTACATTAAATTTTATGTCCTGTTTCATAAAATAGCAGAATTAGTCTCTCTCTTTCTTAACAGAAAGCAAAGCCACCCACAAAGCACAAGGAAAGATCACTCTCCTTAATATTAAGTCAAAGATTTTTGTGCACAAATTGGCATTGCTGGTCGCATGTTCAGAGATGACCAATCAAAAAAGTTGTAGAGTGCCACCTGAAAAGAATGAGATCTATTTTATCATAAATGACAAACGTACTTAGCACTCGTCTCTGTAGTGTGTCATCCACATATGATGTGGAATGCTTGTCTATTTAACAGTGTTAAAGAGTAAGTATACAATAAATGAAATTTTTCCAAATTGAGGCAGAAGTAATACCTTGCTTGTTGTTTTGCAATTAATACAATGCAGCACAGAGAGGAAAAAAAAAAAACAAAACAAAACAAACAAACAAAAAAAAAAACAATAAACAAAAAACAAACAAACAAACAAAAAAAAACCCAAAACAAAACAAAAAAAACCCACAGCTATAATGTTATTGTTTTAACAGAAGGAAAAGCAACCAAACATTGAAATACTTATAAATCTAAAGGTAGTAAGAAGCTGTAACTACTCTGACTACTAGGGGCAAATGTTGTCCCATCTTCAGATATTAAGTTGCAAAGAAATGACAACACCATGTGGGGACTGAAAGAGTGGAAAAATTAATGAAAAATTAATGCTCATTGCCCCCTGTTCAGATAAAGGCTGGGGAGCAACGAAGGAGATTCAAAAGCTCCACCCCTTCTGGAAATATTGCAAACAGGCAACTTTGCACCTAGGCTTTTAAAGAAGTAAAAGGCATAGCCATTCCTGTGTCAACAGAGGTAAAGGAGACCATTCAGAAGAAAGCTCCAGAAGGTGCTTATACAGGAAATATTGCTCAGATATGGGCCAAGGTGAGCTAGGGGGAAGCCCCTTGTATGGTGCTCTGTTTGTTGTTTTTCTAAATTTATACCTCAAATTCAGTTCTGTAAAGGACACTAATTCTCTAAGGAATTTTGATCTAAGAAAAAAAAAATACTTCCATCAAGAGGTAGGAAGATTTTCACAGGAATTGCATTTTTTTACTTATTGTGAGCACGGGAAAAGCCATCTTACCAGAACAAAATTTTGAAAAACAGGTATATTATCTGATGTACATATGCTGTATTTTGCTAAAAGGAAGCAATGTAAAGTCTCCAGTTACCTGAAGATATGCAAATGAGAGAGTGGTGAATCTGACATAAGAGAAAGAAGCAAAGCAGAACTCGAAGACTGTATCATTGCTGATGGAGGTCACAATGCACAGAGAAAGTTGAAACCTGAAGTTAAGGCAGAGAAGATACAAAAATTCAGGGGACTTTTTAATTACTTTTGTCATTTGTTTGTTGCAGTGGGTTGTTTGGTTTTCTTGCTTAGATGCTAATATTTACACATATACAAACTGACCGGTTTAATCATTATTATAAAAGGTCCCACGTTGCTTTTCCAGCCTTGCCAGAAAACTACTGTTTTTTGTAAAGACAAATCTTCCCACCCTCAGCTTCTTCTATAATAGATGTGCTACACTGCTAAGTTTCTGAAGATAATTTTTTTCAAAGTAGGTACATTCCTGATAAATCAAAGTACATTCTGCTTGCATTTATGCTGTAAAAACACATTTGAACTGAGACTACGTGGCTATGACTGGTAATGTAGTTACTTCAAGGCTTGCCTAAACTTGATAAACTTAAGATCATGCTGTAAAAAGGTCACTATTCATCTGGCTAAACATGGGATAATGATTTTTTTACTCAATACTGATGCAGGGTACCTGGTTTTCACCACTAAGTACCATGCTCTTACTTTTTCCTATTCTCCCTCTTAGGGGAGTGGGGAATGGAGAGTAATAAAAATATTATTCTATTATATATTTACTTATATATTAAGTATGTTATATAAAAAAGATAGATAGATAGATGAATAGCTATAAAACTATATGTATATCTCCTGCTAGAGAACCCTCCATAGCTTCTGGTGATGTCAGAGCCAAACCAATTTCAGATGCTTATTGAAGCCAAAGTTCACATGCAAGAGCTTTCTGCAACATTATTTCACATATATTATTTTAATAGTGTTCCCTCTCTGTTGCAGACAAACCTTTCGTGGACCACGGTGTTTTGAGGTCCAGTAGGTGTTCTTGCCAAAGTGTAAGAACAGTACTTCGATAGTTGCCTTGGATTCAGTCAGTCGATCTCGGTGCTAACACTCCAGACTTGACTAACCTCTTCTCTGGCAGCTCCAGAGTGAGCTCTCCATGGGTTTGGAAGCTCACATTTTATCGGTCCCCCAGTTCTGCTCATGCACAGTGGGGGCCAACCCTAATTGGGCACAGGTGGGCTTAACAGGAACTCATGCCTTCCTCCTCGTGATTGGCAACACCTGATTGTCTTTACCTGATTGCCTCTGCACCTCTCCAATTCTGCCCTCTGTCCCTCTGCCAAATGATAGCCCAGTATGCCCCAACATATTCCTGTTGGGTGCCTTCAACAGACAGCAGCTATCAGTTATATTGGGGGGTACATAACATGAAAACGGGGCTGCAGATGTAGACCATATGCCACGGTTTAAAATGTGGAAGTGTTCCTCAGCTCAATCAGGTTTCTTTATTTCTCATTCAGAGGCAGCAAGGCTGTGCCACTGTTAATAAAACACCATGCCTTGGAATGGATGACACCCTGAGTGAACTATCCAAGTAACTAACTCACAAGTATTCAGTTCTCTCTTAGATGCCTTTGTGATTTCTCCTTAGTACCAAATATGCTATTCCTGCTATAGTTAATTATGCAGATAATCTCTAACAGTCTCTGCAAGGTGGGAGTTTCCCTCAAAAAGAAAAAAAAAAAAACGAAATGATCACAAATTAATTCTATTTTCAACAGAAACCTCACATGGGCACTAGCTACCTGAAGAAAGTAATGTGATTCTTCGAAGTGTTTCTGTGCTTGATCCTCCTCATAAAGTGTGGCTGGGTTCCTTCCTCCTTGAAGGCACCCTCAAGTTTTCTTGCTCTTCCCACTTCTTTCCTAGCTGCAACACAGCCAAGTACCAACTGGCATCTGAAAGAAAATGCAAGAGATCACCACACAAATAAATTTTCTAGCAAAGAACTGATCGTGAGGAGAGGACAAGCCTTCACTGTCACCTTCAATGGAACAGAACAGCCTGAGCAAAACTTAACATTCACTGCAGAAACAGGTATGGCTCCCAACTTTTTTCACAGAAAGAGTAATGCTCCTTCATGACATTCTTTTGCCCCAATATGCACTGTAAGACAGCAAGATAATTCTTTGGAGCCAAGATGGTGGTTCACAAATTCATGGAACTAGCTATTTGAAGTGTTTTGTTGTATTACTCCCATCCCAGCTAGCAATGATAGTTTCCTTTAGTTTCCAGCACGTGGCACAAACTAATATGAGCAGAGGGTTACATGTCTGCTCAGTCTGTTGCTATCTAAATTTCTATTTCAGCAAGCTCAGAAAACAAAAATGTTGTTTATTTTCCTTAAAAGGTCCAAAACCCTCAAAGCTGGCTAAGACCCAGGCCACATTTGGTATCTCCAGCACAGTGAGCACAGAGAGCTGGAGTGCAGTTCTACAGTCTACCAGTTCCAACTCTGTGAGCATCTCAATTTCCAGCCCATCTAATGCTGTAATTGGACGCTACAGGCTGAGTGTTCAAAGTACTTCAAGTGGCAGCTCCTCTCCAGCAAGCCTTGGCACTTTTGTTTTGCTCTTTAACCCATGGTCTTCAGGTATGCATGTCAGATTTTCCCTGAAAGAACCAAGTTGCCTGTATGAGCATTAATATTTGCAGCTTCTACATTTATCTAGAGTTATTTAATTAACCACATAATGTACCAGTGAGAAAAGAAAATAGTACATAATATCAGCTCTTTATCACATATGTACTGGACAGCTCCTCGCCCTAAAAGGTTACATTCTGCTCAAGCTGATAAAGTTCTGCTTTTGACAGAGCTTCCCCACTTCTGCTTAAGTATAAAAGAATGCACCTCGTCTCTGTAGAACCAAGACAAAAGAGTCATACCTACCAGCTGCCATATTTTCCCAGATTTGACAGTGTCTTCACTCATGACATCCCCCACCCCTCCTTCAAACTATAGGAAATCCTAGTTCCAGGGTCTGTTTATAATAGCAAACACAGCAAAGCATAGATGGATATCTTCAAGCAATCTTATTGATGGAGACAGGCTCCTGAGGTTTTGGTACATACCTCTGGTTTGGCTTTCCAGGTGATGATGTGTTCATGCCTAACATGGCTGAGTGTGAGGAATATGTGCTAGAAGAGTTTGGCATTATTTTTGCGGGCAACAAAAACCATATCAACAGCTTTGGATGGAACTATGGCCAGGTACGTGGAGAACTGAAATACCAGACAGTGTTTCATGCTCTAGTTTTCATACAAACTCGGTGACCAGAGCATGTTTACTTTATCAAGTTCATTTCAGTCATCCGTATCTGAAGAGCAAGAGCCCGGTAATGAGATCAGAAATCATGCCAAGCCCTGTTATAATGAAAAATATAAGGATTTGCAATTGCTTAAGTCTGTGATTTGACATAGGATGCAGAGGTGCAGCCAGCAGAAACCTTAATCTCCGACAGGAAGCAAAGTACTGTAGCAATGCTGAGAGGTAAACTTCTGGCCTTAAGTCCATGGATTCACAGTTTTGAAAAGCTCTTTTCGAGTTCAAATCCTCACGGTTTGCTGAGGCCTCATTTTTATACCATAATTCCTGGCTGAGCTGCAGCACTTCATTTGGTGACTAAAAAACCATTAAACATTTACATGGCTCTACTTATCCTGATTTTTAGTCAACTGTAGTAACACTAACATTTCTATAACATAGTTTCAAGGAGATATTCTCAGTATTTGCCTTTCCATGCTGGATAGAAGCTTATACTATCGTCAGGATCCTGCCACAGATGTAGCTCACCGAAATGACCCCAAATATCTGGGCCGTGTTCTCAGCGCAGTGGTGAGTAACACATTTACGAAGTCCAAACTACTAACTGTTCTTTTAAAATAGCCAGCTTCCTCACCTATACCAATGCATGGGGTTATTTTACTGTGACACATTTGTTGTGTCAACTGCTTTCCCTAGTATAATGTAAATTTGCTGAGGGCTCACTACAACATGATTCAGGCACGTTCTGACAGCTGCCTGCATGATATACTTTGATGATGCTGTTCAATCATACAGTGGTAAAGGTGCCACCTCATGTCCAAAAGGTTCACTGAGAACTGATGTTTTTCTTCTTACCTGGTGCTACGGTACACAGGTGGGAGAAACAAAGACTAAATGCTTATCTTTTGAGAGCACATAATTTCATTTCCCTAAAAAGATAAGGTTTCTTCCTCAAGGTCAGCTGCACAAAGCACTAGAGCTTTTGTCCACTAAAATGTCATTTGAGGCTTCCCGCCTGCCCACTCCTCTATCACTACAACACATTATTCTCATTATAAATTTAGTGAATATTTTTACAGGTCAATGCCAATGATGACCAAGGGGTGCTGCTAGGAAACTGGAGTGGAGATTACGAGGGTGGGAAAAGTCCAAGCAGCTGGACTGGAAGTGGTGAAATCCTGCAAAACTGGAAGAAATCAGGATTCAAACCTGTTAGATATGGACAATGTTGGGTTTTTGCAGCGGTACTGACTACAGGTATGTTTTATGTCATGAACATAACTGACACTGCATAGATTCTGTTGAAAGAAGGACTGATACTTCGTACATGAAAATCTTTCAAAACATTGTGTGTTATATGAAAC
The DNA here is from genome assembly GCA_038090715.1 of Florisuga fusca. Classification (NCBI taxonomy): domain Eukaryota; kingdom Metazoa; phylum Chordata; class Aves; order Apodiformes; family Trochilidae; genus Florisuga; species Florisuga fusca. The sequence continues at coordinate 24,161 of JAAWXA010000023.1, forward strand.
TTCATATTCCAGGAATAAGCTTTCTGACTATGATTATGTGTTTTCTCTTTAGTGCTCAGATGTCTGGGGATTCCCACTCGTACAATTACAAACTTCAGCTCTGCACACGATGCAGATAGAAATCTGCGTGTGGATGAATTTTACGATGCTTCTGGAAATCATTTGGACAGGGCAGCTGACAGCATATGGTAAGGCTCCCTAATATTTAATAGTATGGATACCCTAGAGTTTTAAGGTGCAGAGTATAGATTCTAATGACAAATGCTTTGTTATCTTCTTAAAAGTTGCCTTAAAAAGAATGACCCAAACACAGGATCAATTAAAGAAATCCTACAAAGTAATAGTACAAAACTTGTTGTTTTCAGTTAAACAGAGAATTGTGACATGATTCACAGCAGTGAATTGAAGCCAGGGCGGGCAAAGTTACAGCAATGATGCCACAGATGACTGAAAAATTGTGGTATTACACTAGAAATGTCAAATAGTGGGACTTGACTTATTTTGGAACTCTCTTGAGAAAGACAGTTCACATTAAGCTGTGAAATTTCAACAGAATGAGCTCTCCTGCCTTTTTTGTTTTTGTATTGACACCATTTGCAGTGAAAACAATTTAATTACTGCCACTATTTAGCATCAAATGTAACTCAAACAAGCTTGCATTTGGCTTAGAACAGGTGTGGTTCCTCACTTTTTGCCTTGGTTACTCCTCTGTAACCAAGAGGAGTATTGTTTATTCTGGCTCCTTTCTAAATATAAGTAACTAGCACTGTGCTGTAAGGAAAACAGCTAAAACTAAGGAAGAGCACATGCACAAAACCTTTGGAGAAAAACTGGCTCAAATTCTGTATGATTTGTGTAATTCTACAAATTTGCTTTCTGCCCTTGAACACTTACGTCTTTCACAATGCCATTTTCAGCCCTAATGTGGTTAATATAGTCAGAATCAGAGCTGAAGTGGTCAGTGTCAGGTAAGAACTTATGCAAATTAAAGCATTTAGCCAAGATGACTGATTAGCAGATGTGGACAAGAACTCAGAAACACATACTAGTAGCCAACTTTGTGCATTCTTGCATGCAGGAATTTCCATGTCTGGAACGAAAGCTGGTTTTCCCGTAGTGATCTGGGCTCCTCATACAGTGGATGGCAAATTCTGGATGCAACTCCCCAAGAACAAAGTGGAGGTACATAGGTGTTATTTCAGGAATAATGCTGGGAAATTACAAGTAACTTTCAGAGACAGAAAAAAATATGTAAAACCATTGTAAAAGTAATTTGTCATCTCACTCAGAAGTAGAGTAACAGAAAAGAACACTTTATCACATCAGAAAAGCCTCAGAGCACAGGTGGATGGCAAGAAACAAACTGAGACTCCTAGAAGCAGTCTTTTGCAGCAATTCCTGTATTTCCAATGTAGGTATCCAGAGCTATTGAATATCAAGGGATAATATTAAAAAAAAAATAAAATAAAATAAAAAAAAAAAATAAAAAAAAAAATAAAATAATAAAAAAAAATAAAATAATAAAAAAAATAATAAAAAAAAAAATAAAAAAAAAAAAATTCAAGTGTACCTCCAGAATAAACACAATATACACAGATGATTATTCTGGTATGAGGGTCTATGTGGGTGAAAGAGCTAGCATGAGACAGCAGAACTGGGAATTTCAGAGTCATTGATAAATATCTGTCTAGTACAAGGTTCGCTGTCAAAAAGTTAATTAGGTGTATTTGTTTTTTTTCTTGATGCGGTAGGAATTTATCAGTGTGGTCCTGCCTCACGGAATGCCATCAAAGAAGGAGATGTAGATCTGGACTACGACTGCCCCTTTGTATTTGCAGAAGTGAATGCAGACTGTATGTACTGGAACTATGATCCTGCCACTGGAAAGAAAACATTAATGTACTCCGAGTCTACTGTAATTGGCCAATTCATGAGCACCAAGGCAGTAGGGAGAGACGATCGTGTAGATGTCACCAATCATTATAAATATGAAGAAGGTAATAAAATGACAGGTTCTTCTAGTTACATAGCTGCTTCATACCTGAACTTATATAAACTTTAGGCTAGTCTCCCAGTAGGCAATTTTGGCACCTGTAAGTTAAGAACAAAATTTATATTCAGCTTATTTAGTTTGAATAAAAAAGGGAACAGAAGGCAACAAGTAAAAAATACTGCCTTGTCCTTCCTGATACAGACCTGCTTTGTGGGACCTAAGCAAGGCAGGTCCAAGTATCTCCAAGTGAAGTGTTCAATGTTCCACCTACCTGCTACTAATGTGCACTGACTGCCTCTGTTTTGTGAGAATTAGTCTACATCTACAGCCCAGCTATTCAACAGCAGGATGAAACAGCTGTCAGAAATCTAAGCTAAATCAACATTTAGGCCTAGGAAAAGCCCCTCTTTCAAAAGGTCAAACTTGTAAACTTGCCAGATTTTGGGGTTTGATAGTACAGAGGAGAAAAAATTAGGCATGAAGTGAATTTGCAAGTGCAAAGAATGACCAGCGCTACTAGCAATATATAGCAGAAAGATGAAAAGCATGCATGATAAAACACAGCCCAGGTAACTAGTGTCCCTTGTGCATTGGCTACAGCTGGGGTGAAGTTGCTGCCCTGCTAAAGGCCTTGTGAACACACCACTGTTTTGGCTGTTAGCTTCTGCAGTGGGTCAAGGCTTACCTTTTCCCTCCCCACTGCAGCTGAGTAGGCTGCAGGTGGGTGAAAAGCTGGGATGGGACCCAGCCACCACAGCAGACCCAAAGTAAGCAATGGTACATTCCACACCACATGACTCGAGTGCACAGCAACAAAGTTTTAGAGAAAGCTGGAGGAAACGGGGCATGGGGGATCATGGGTATGGCATCTGTATTTTCAAACAACCTTTAAGTCTGCTGAGGCCCTGCTTTCCAGGATGCAGCTGGACATCTGTGAGCCGGTATGGAGTAGTTAGTGTACTCCTCTTTTTGCTTTGCTCCAATACCTTCCCTGTTTAACTATCATTATCTCAATCTATGAGTCTTCTTGTCTGCCTTCTGTTTTCTCCCCATCCTGCAGGAATGGGGAGTGAGTGAGAAGATGAGTGGATGTTTGGCTGCTGGCCAGTCAACCCATCACACAGTGCTGTCAGCCTTCCCTTATACTGGGGGCCTTTTATATCTTAGCAAATTAGAATTTACATTTCTAAATATTTCAGCCATAAGAAGACACAGAAATGGGAAGAGTGTGAAACTCTGGACTTAAGATTTTGTGTTACAAAACATTGCTATTAGGACAGTTACACTACTGACCGCAAATCCAGATAATCAGGTGTGGCTGTGGAAAACAGGGGGTTTGTTCATCTGTAAGTACAGACACTACATACATTCTGCTGGCTCGTCTCTAGCAATCATATAAAACAAGAGATGCATGTTAACAGCTGAGGATAATTTTCACGGTTCTCTCTGGCAGGGTCGACAAAAGAAAGAGATGTTTTTAAAAAAGCCCGTAAGAAGCTGGGACTTGAGGATAAGTTTGATCCTACAGCACCAACACCACATGAAATAGATCTAAAGCCTGACATCTCCGGGAAGTTCAAGGTGGATGGCCGTTTAGATGTTGGGAAAGATATCAATCTCATTCTGGTTCTTGCAAACTTACAGTCTGATGCTAAGGCTCTTCACATAAATATGACTGCTTGGAGCACTGTGTACACGAGAAGACCAGTTAAGGAGATCTGGAAAGACTCTGTATTTGTCACCTTGTCTCCTAAGGAAGGTAATTTTTCCAATAACTTTTAATCATAATTGTGTAATTGTTTTATCAGCAAATGGGCATTAGAAGCTGGTCAACTCAGGGGAAAAAGCTCTAAAAAACTGCAATCTTGAATTTCTGCGCAGAAGAGGCTGAAAAAAATGACACTGCTTACAAACATAGTAAAAAAGCGTGTTTCACACCATCATTTCCTTAAGTACTATTTACGGTTTGGAAAACGTATCTTAGGAGTGAAAATAAGATGGTGAGTAAACATGAAGTTTCTTTTAACAAAATTTGCATTTAAAATATTAAGGACAACATGAAAACAGGAATCAACTCCAACTAACGTGTTCTGATCAGCTACGATGAGCCTTACTGAAAACTAAAAGGACATGGCTAACAGCAGAAAAAAAAAACTTGATCCATTAGCACATCAGAATGCAATTAATAGTGTGAGGAATAGAAATAGCTGAAATAGCTCACTAAGCTCAACAGAGAAGAAAGTTTGTAGCGCAGGAACTGTTGAGGAGTAAAGGACCTCGAAATTTTTGATTTTTTTTTTTTTCAGATGCACTTTGATAGCCTTATGGAAGAAATTCTCTACCTAATTATGAGTATCACTAGAAAGATGCGATTAAGCTACTGCGTTACTGTCAGGATCTTGGGATAATAGCTATATATGATAGCATCCCTAAAGTGATCATTCACAACTGGTAACTATATTGTGTTAAGCTTTGAATTCAAGTCACTAGAAGCAGAAATGATATTTCATTTCCTTAATATGTAATTTGATTTCTGGAGCTGCTATCTATCAGCTTCCCCAAAAGCATTAGGAATTGGATTCTCAGTGAAGACGGAGCTCATATGCCTTATGGTATTTACACTCAGGCAGGCACTTTGTGCTGTCTCATGTTCATACAGGCTGTGATAAACCAGTGGCTGAATTTACAGTCAGCAGGGAGGTTCTTTGTTCCTATCTGGTGGCAGGAACCATTTAAAAGATTTTTGCCCTGTTCTGGAGGTATGCTCTGTTTGCTAGGATTTGTAGTTAACAAATCTGTCACTACTGGAGAAATCTAAGAAATTCACATTGCCCCCATTTGCTTGCTCACTTTTGTGCATCTTTGCATTTGTGACTTGTCATACATATTTGTATCTTTCATCCCCTGTATACTTCTGGAAGGTACTCTGTGGCTTTGTTTCCATGCAGCATGGCTACTCTACAGTTCCTCTGAACTTCATGATTATAGTACAAATAGCCAAAAATGTGTAATTGCCTGGATTCAGGGAGAGAGGAGATAGATTCTTTCCCATCTGATGTTCCTTACTTTGAATTACAGCATGGGAACTCCAGTAAAAACACATGAAATAAACAGCAGATAGGGCTAAAAAAGATTAAAGAGTAAGCATGTCATTCAGCTCATATCAGTATATCATGCACAAGTAGGACTAGGGGGGCCTGACAGAGCATGCCCCATAACAAATGGAGTGACACTGGTAAACTCCTGAATCTGTCTTACCTTTCAAAGCAACTGGAAGGAAAATAAGCCAGGCAATATGGTAGGAAGGAATGGAGGAGGGATCATATTGAAAAAATCTCTCTCTCTCTCTCTTTACAGTAACATGAAAGATTTGAATTAATTTAGTTTGGCACTGATGGCTGAAGGCGATCCTAGTCCCAGAGAGGGCTAAAAGGAATAATACAATAGTACTGGTTTATTAGCTATGAAAGTCTGTGCTGGTAAAAGCGTGTATCAATTCCTTTTCTTATTTTTTCTCCCAGAGAAACAATACCCCATTAAGATACCATATACTGAGTATCAACAGCAGTTAACCACAGACAACATGATAGAGATAACAGCTTTATGTCATGTAGAAGGTGGGATTCAAGTGCTAGTGCAAAGAAACATCACCCTGGACAATCCTGCCATTGACATACAGGTAAATTGCTGTCCCTTTGCTACAAGTGCAGTGGCACAGTAAGGGGAAAATGAGCTCGTATAAGCACTTTCCTCCCCGGAAGACATGTTCTGTTCACATTCTGCCATGGTCCATCATAGCAGCTCATAATACCTCCTGATGACTGAGAAGGCTCAGATAGAAAAGAATACTGAAAACCTGACTTTTCAAGCATTTTCTCTGCACAGGTACTTGGTGAAGCAAAAGTGAACAAAGAAGTGGATGTGGAAGTGCTGTTTAGCAATCCTATTGATATGGAAGTCATGGACTGTGTGCTGCAGGTAGAAGGCAATGACCTGCTCAGAGGAATCCTTCAGATAGAGTAAGTATGAGAAATGCTTCCTTCCTGTCATTGAAGATACATGAATGAGAAAATAAGCACGGAAGACTTGGAACCACATAGAGGGATGAGACAGCATTTTACTCTTGCTGCAACTTGGGAGGCCAGTCAGTGTAAAATCTCATAATGAAGCACACAGCTTTGAACCAGCTCTTCATCTAAGCTAGGCTTTGGTTCCATAGTTTCAGAGGTCAAATAACTGCTGTCATAATTTGGACAGACCTTGTTTTCGTGCCTATCTATCAGGACCCCACAGTTCCAGAAAAAAATACACAGACTAACACATGCAGTACACTTGGTTAAGGCTGTCTGTGATGCTATAGGACAGATGGGTTGAACCTTCTTTTTCTGATCACAGGGCCAGCAATAGGATATGTGACTGCTTCTGTCCATGCTATACCTAAATTATAGCATGCATTAATCAGCTGGATTTTTTTTCTACTTTATTCAGTATACTGCAGGTACCAATCTGGGCGTTCAGCCTTCTGAATGATTTGCATTTATGTCACACAGATAGACATGCATGTAAAAAACAGATGCATCAGTGTCCCAGCTTTGGGAACAAAAATGAACACAGACTGTTTAAACACAGGCGATCTTAAACAATGGTACCTCTGGAAAGTACAACTCCAAGTATGCTCCATGCATAGATATTCAGACAGAAATAATCACAACTAAGGAGGACAGCTTTTAAACAACAGCCTAAACCATTACAAGCAGCTACTCCTTACATAAGTGAATTTACTTTACTAAAGGACTAGAACCTGAATATAGCTGAAATCCATGAGGCAGACAGAAAGAGAACAGGAAAAATAGTGAATGTCACAACAAAAGTTTGATCTGGTTTGGGTTTTTTAATTAAAAAAAAAAAACCAACAAGTTTTTCCAAAACAAGAATTATGGGCATGCTGATTTTCAAGCTCTGTTTTTGGAACTCTACAAACTAATTGTGATAGGAGATTAATAAACAAAGTCAAGCAATCATAAGATGGTGTTCGGATGATGACTGAAAACACTGCAATAGTTCCTTTCACTATAGATCCCAGGTTCCTACTTTTATGCCTTATGACTTTGCTCCTTTACTAGCTCTTTTTCCTCTAAGTATTTCACAATTGAAACCAAAAGGTTACATTTTCAGTCTGTCCTCCACTTTGAATATATACAAAATAGCACACAAATTTTGATATATACTTGCAAATGCAGCTGCTTCTAAAAAACACCTGGGATATGGGAACTTGCTCTTCAACTGAATACACACAGAGACAAACCCAAACAAACAAATATACACAGTAATTTACCACTGCCTTTTGTGCTTGAGCAACCAGGTATGGTCTATCCCATAATTTATAACCTCTCCTGAGGGAATTTAGCAACCTCATGTTGTCTATCCCATACAACTTTGTCCTCAGGCAAGACAAGACAATGTATCAGGGTAAGGCTGCTTGGGAAAACCATGTGATTTTCCAACAATTACAAAACACACTGGTTTAAACATTCCAACTTACATCCATAATTCTGCTGTGTAAACACTGACATTTTCTAGGTGCCATTATCTATCCCAGTTCAGGGGTTTGTCTTAGTTAAGAGTTCTTCATAGTCTCAGATTATTCTTTTTTAATAATTCAGTTGTATGATTGAGTTACAACCTCCCTTCTTCAGGAAGTTTCATATGATACCAGTATGTCCCCCTGTTTGCTTATCTGGGTCACTGCATAATGTATTTGTGAGAGACCTTAATGAATGGGTTTGAGCGTTTAAATATGTATGATAGCCTGCATGGCCATTCTCCACTGAACTAATAGGAATTCTTACTTTAGATGGGAGATGGTTAGTGAAGAAACTCAAGCATTATGCAAAAGCCGATTTTCAGTTTGTATTTTTCCGTTTGTTTCCTCTTTTAGTGTACCACCACTGAAAGCCAGTGAGACATCCAGTATGAAGTTTACACTTACCCCTTTTGCGATGGGTCCCAAACATCTACTTGTAAACTTCTCCTGTGACAAATTTGCAGATATCAAGACCTTTAAGATGGTAAATGTGATTGATTAACATGAAAATACACAACGAATGGTCTGTGTATGACCTGAGCAAAATGTTGTAAGAAATCTTGCATAAGAAACCAATGAGAAAATTAGCAAAACAGAATTCTCACTTCCTGTGATAAGGGGTTAACTATGTCATACAGTTAAAATTTACAATGCAATTTTAAATAAACTAAGGAATAGTCAATTCTTCATTTACTGTAGTGAGTGTCCTTGTTATTAAAAAGATCATGTTACCTTCTAATCAGAGACTGCTGGTTTTACTTTTGCCTGGTTTTCTTTGGAAGTAATTCTTTCTGGATCCAGATGTCTCTGCATAAACAGTTCTGGACTCACTTTTACATATTCATACAAAGTTTCAGACAGTGGACCTGCAAAGCAGTGTTTCTCCTCACTGCGAAAGTGATGCTAGAAAGTAGTCAGAATGAGCTGCACAATTTATATCCTTTAGATTCGTCCTTTTTTCACTGCAAAGTCTGTCCTGGCATTTTTTCTTTTTTTTGGTGAATCACAATGACCAAATGAGACATAGGAAATGATCAAAAGGAATTTGGGTGGTGTCCAATTTTGAGAGACATTTGACAAACACACTGAGATAACTCCTTAGGCTCAAGAGACTTGTTATTTTTGCATTCTGGTATTTTACACTTGCTGAAAGTCCTCTGTGAAAATCAAAGGGAGGGTAATGTTAAATTGAAGGGTATTTTACCTTGAGAATAGTTAAGAATCCTTCAGTTTAGACTGTGTGTGTCAGGAAGCCATCTTTCAATGTTTAAGTTCAATGAAGCTTACTTAAAGCCTTTCATGGGAGGATAGGCACAGGCCAGAAGGAGGGTTCTGTGAACAAGTGAACTAGCTGTACCTAGATCAGAGAGTGACTTTGTTTATGGCCAATGATTGTACAACAGTAAGTCAATCTTTGACTGAAAATTATCTGTGTAGATGAAGTGAATGGAAAGCCAGGGAACTGCTCTATTGCACTTTGGACTTGCTGGGTCAGGAAAACCAGTAAGTGCTCAGAGCCAGCTCTGTGCCCCTAGTTCCACCACACAGTGCAGGGCACCTGCGACTCACTGTAGGGACTCCTCACTGTTACACAAGCAGCCCAAGCTCAGACTGGTTATAAATTCTTTCTGACCTTGGAGACTGCAAAATTGTTTTAGGAGGGCACTTGCAGCCACCTTGTTTTCCATGGTCCATCACACAATGTCAGCATGATACCACAGCAAGATGGGCTAGAGAGAGGTACCTACTGTACAAGTAGTCCACAGTAGCACCCTCTTTCTCCTGTTTCTCTAGGTTCACCAGAGCCAAGAGCTCTCATCATGTAAGCTGAACAGTAGAAGCTGATGCTCAAACATAGCCTCGGATTCAGATTGTGGATATGCTCTTCTTGACTTCTTTTTACACATCTTTACATGCATGAAAACAACCAGTCTACAATAAAGAAAAGTGAACAGCATTACCAGAAATTAGAGAAGCCTGCACATTGGACCTGTAGGAGAATTACAAGGAAGGCAACACCCTTCAACACCCTGCCACTGCAACACTTCACATGCACTTGAAGTTAATGCGCCTAATTAAATGTGTGCCTGCTTGGATGAAGATTCATAGAAAGGATTCTCCAATGCTTTTTGTGGAAACCATACTGATCTCCTCTTTCTAGTAAAGAGTACGAACAATATTAGTGTAAAGGGCAATATAGTTACCCTGAGGATATGACAGTGCAATTAAGGAGAGGAATGACATAAATGAGTATGCTTTTGCCTGAAAGTTAGCAAACTGCAATTTCAAGGTTCTGAAATAAGGGGCAAGGAGGAACAAAATATTTTGAACCATTTTAGATGATGGGTGGGTGGAACTGAGGTAGGAAACACCTTTTACAATGTTAAGTCATTAGTCACTTAGGAACCATGACCGCTGCATTCCACAGGGATTACAAAAGCAGCTGCTGATGCTTTGCTGTGGTGAAGGTGCGAACTGGCAGGTGCCAGGTTGGGATGCAGGCCACTCTGAGAGAGAGGTTCTGGTGGCTTGGCGTATGCTGATGAGGGTGTGTCACACAGAGGTAAAGGAGGTGGTTGCAGCTGAGACAGAAAAAGTGTTCTGAGATATAATTACTTCTGTGAGTAGCAAGGGAGACGAAAGGAAACAGTCATATCCCAGCAGGAGCAATGTGCAACATCTTAAGCAATCACTGTAAGTACTGAATGCCTGAACTTAAGAACTGGTCGATGCGGTTTGTCACTAGAGCTGTATGTGAAGATCAGGTAACACCAGAGGCTTGTGGCTCTTATGGTTTCCAAGGAATATGAATTAAGGAAAAGAGAAAAAGACCAACTGAAGTAGCTTTGAACAGCAATCAAAATCAATTTGAGGCGATTCCTGGAACAAGTTTTAACAGCTTGAAGATCCTTGAAACTTCCAAGAGGAGGAAAGACTTCTGAATCATAACGTAAGTGAAGATACGCCTTACCAGATATTCTACTGCCAAACTTGAGAAGTTTTAGTGTTTCTCTTTCAGGATAGGGCTAGCATGGTGGCATGTAAGTACTACTTTCATCTTCGTGGTAACAACAAAAATTTTCTCAAAAAGGTGCAGGAAGACAATGTTTTTGTAAAAATCAACCTTAGAAACAGCTGTTGGAGGTTAATTTCTGCTTCTTTTTAACTTTGGCTGGGTCTTTTTTCTTTGTAATTTAAAACTCTATTATTTTGGTTTTTTAAGTCTTTACTTTACTGAGTGCTAAAACACCATTAAGCAGAGCCGCAAAATCTTAATCTCCCAACATCACTTCGTTGTCTGGACACCTTTAAGCAAGGGTACAAAACCAAAAAGAAATATATTCACAGCTGGAAAGACAGACAGTCTTAGAGTTGGCTCAGCTGAAAACTAACTACTTGTGGTTAATAGCTTGGGTGTTCTTTTTGAACTAAAACTTTTGCTGAAATAGTAGCATGGGGCTGGCTAACAGAAGAGGTAAACAGACATTTGTTCCCAATCAGAGTGAAATAATTTGATACTCAGGAAATCCCCCAAAACCAACTCACAGCTGTTACACAAAACCAGAAGTGACATTAACCAATATGGAATTTAAGTAATCAGGAAATGCTTCTTTTTCCTTCCTATGGCTTTTACATCCCACCACACTCCCTCTTTCCTCATCCCTAAAGATAACTAACTCATGGCACACCTAATTATCCTTTGTAGGAAGTTCTTACATGGGATTCAAGAGAATGCATTTCCTCTGAGTAAATAATTTTGGTATCTCCTCCCATAATTACACCCACGTTGAGTAGAGACATTGGCATTAGACATTAGACATATATTATAGGAACTAGTTAATTCTTTTGACAAGGCTACAGGTATTAATAACAACAACAGCTAAGCACCTCTCCCTTCTCTCAAATTTCAGCTGATAGCACAAAAAGATTGCTGGGGTTTTTCCTTTTATGATTAATGTGCCTTGGTTATCCTTGAAGAACAAAGCAGAAGTTGTATTCAGTTCTCATAAGCTGGGGGAATGGCAGGTGAGTTCTGCGTGTCATTCGCTTCCCTTCAGCAGGTACGTTATTCTGGACTGTTCTTAAGATACTTGCCCTGTGGGCATCTACTGAGACTTCCTATCTGCAGGGAATTTTATATTGCAATTTGTTCTTACACTTCATTTTCCAAGGTTAACTGTTGTTAAGAACTGTTTGAGAATAATTTATTAGCTAAACAGAAAATTGGGAGGGGGGGAACAGAAATTCCTATTACTTCAAAGGTACGGTGTAGTACTCTGTCTAAATTGCTTAGTTTTTAAATGCTATTTCAGGATGTGTTATATTTTTTTAACAAAATTAATGTAATCCATGCTAATCATGGAGACCATAGATGGGAATAAAAAAATTGATTAAAATCCTCCCAAAGGAAACCAGTAATAATAATATCTCTGCTTTTTAGAGTTTAATATGATTACTAAACCGGGCAATTGCAAATCAGGGTTCTCTCTTGTTTAATAATGAAACAAACGTGTTTCAACTCAGTTTTTTAAATGTTGCTTTGCAGGGAAAACGACAGCCTTCCGCAGTTCATTGTTGTCCCAGACAGTCATGCTAAAGACTCTTTTTCAGCCCATCAATGCTTACTCACATTCCTTTTTTGTGGTCTTCTTATACTATATAGAAAAAAATCTTCCTTTAATTTTATTACAGTACTTATTTGCAGAAGTCAGACTTTACTTTTACTTCTTCAAAGACTATATGTCAACTGTGATTTAACACACAGCTGTACTGTTTCAGATCTGACTTATAATTTCATTGCTATGCTCTATGGCATGAGATAGACTTGGAAGCTTCCTTGATGATCGTTGTCACAATAGTACATGGTGCCACAAGCCTTACTTATTTTGTCCTTTCCATTCCACTCCTTTTTTTCTGTTATTGTTTTCTTTTGAATTCCCTTTAAAATGGTGGTGTCCCCTCATCCTGTCCTTCTCCCACCCCCCACTGCATTTATGATATTAGCATTAATAAAAGTGATTCACAAGAACTTTCACCAACATACTTGCCCTGAGAATCTGCCAAAAACTTGCAAGACAATGCTCCAGGTATGCTCTGGGAGTCTCATAGGGCAGACAGAAATAGAGAACAGTGCCTCTTAGAGCTCCTGAAGACAGTATAATTGCTCAAGTTTGAGCATGGCAATATAACATGAAGTACAAAAGAGAGAACAATCTTGCAAGAAAGATCATACACATACTCACTTGCCAAAAAGTAGTTCAGTCCTTTGCCTTTTAACGTGGCAAGAGCCATTTCATGGGTTTTAAACCACATAGCATAATAACAAACACATTGTAAAGTCACCAGACTTCCTCTAGGACATGAAGGTAGTGCTTATTAGAACAGGAATCCAGTGGTCCAGTTATCACTTTGTACAGAAGTAAATTCAGTCCAATTGCTTTCAAAAGCTCGTACTTACGTGCTCAAGTAAGTCTTGTTTATGCATATAAGACAGATCATTTATCACTATGCATCCTTCCCTACTCTAGGCCACATGGCATCAGGATATAAGCAGGAAAAGTAAGATGTCCTAATAGCCATTTTTGGGATCCTAAAAATGTTTATGTTCATAGAATCATTTTGGTTGGAATAAACCTTGAGGATCATCAAGTCCATCCAACTTTTAACCCAACACACTGCCAAGCGCACCATGTTCCTAAGCAACCCGTCTACACATCTTTTAAATATCCCCAGGGAGAGTGACTTACTTCCCTGAGCAGCCTGTTCCAGTGCCCAACAACTCTTTCAGTAAAGGATTTTTTTTTTAATATCCAACCTAAGCCTCCCTGGCATCATTAGAAACCATTTTCTCTTGTTCTACTTCTTGGCCACTTTTTTTGGCACTGACAATTAAATTATACTGATTTGCCACAGTAATTTCTTTTCCCCAAGTCCAGTGATAAAACATCATCCAGCACAGTGAAGGGAGTCTCTAAGTCCTCAGTGTATGGCAGCCCTGTAACAAAACCCAAGCAAAACTTTCTATTATTGACCACTGTACTTAACTTAATGGAACACCTGCTTTTCAGTTGCCTTTTGTCTGGTAAAAGATAACTGCTCTTAGCAGCCTCAGCATGCCACTTACAAGGAAATTACTACTTTTCTTGCTGGCTGCATCTTCATGTCTTCTATTTTACAGATCTAACACCAACGCATATCAGCTGGCAGCCATCAGTAAATGCAGGCACGCACCATACTGACAGATATGCCAATACTGAGCTGACCGTGAGGCGAGGACAAGCCTTCACTATCACCCTGTACTTCAACAGACCACAGCAAACTGGGGAGAGCCTAGCATTTGTCACTGAAACAGGTAACACTCCCTTAGCTTAATCCACGGACTCATAGAAATGTGATCTGTAACCCCTTGTAATTCTTCCATTTTTCTATTTAGACCTGTCATTTTTCTACATGTATTTGTAATGCTTCCCACCCCCCTGCAATGTGCTTATTTCAAGTGTGAGGCTAATACTGAAAATACATTGCACCTTCTTTCCGGCAGGACCATACCCCTCAGAATCTCATCGTACAAAGGCTGTATTTAAACTCTCTGAGGTGGGAGCAAGTGGATGGAGTGCTGTCCAAGGACCCAGCGAGTCTGGCTATATGAACTTTACAATATCCAGCCCAGCCAATGCTGTCATTGGGCGATACAATCTCACCTTCCAGGTAACCTCAGGAAACAAGATCTTCTCCAGATTCCTTGGGCAGTTTGTGTTACTCTTCAACCCTTGGTGCCCAGGTAGGTACTAATGCCTTTCTTTTGAAAGTAACTGATCTATTTACTTTCATATCTGCACAGTGAGCTTGCTTCTTCAAGCTCTCATTGGGTCACTACCAGCAGCAATCTTAGCTACCTCTTCAAAGATCTGGTTTTCCTACATTAGAAAACTGCTGCCACCCACATGCCTTTTTATCCTAATCAAATATGCTATACAGGGTGATATCACACTCCTTTTTTAAGGACTGAGCAGGTCACTTTTTCAGTAGATGAGGGCTCACGGACTTTCCTAGGCTACATATACTTCTCAGAGCTTGAAGCAAGCACACATTAATGCAATTGACTTGCACCTAAATCAAAGCAAGACTGCTCTCGTTAACTGCAAAGAAAACAGAGCTCAACTAACTTTACAAAAACTGACAGGGCTAGTAGGAAGATCTGACATTTCCCAAGTCTCTCATCATGGGTTTAAAAGGGACATCTCTTGACACTCCATTTTTTGTTCCTGCACCCTCAGCATATTGTAGAAGAAATGCAAACTCCTAAACTTGGATTCTGCAAATATACAATAGTCTAGAAATCTAGATTAGCACTGAAATATACCACTTCAGAGATAAGGGACCCCACAGCCAGCCAAGCAACTAAACAGTTTATAAAAGAAGAGAGAAGTAGCCACAATTACCCACTATTTTCTGCTGAAAATGACCATGTTAGTCAAGGGCAAGTAACAAACACATCAGAAATCAGGATGTAAAAAAGCTGCTAATTAGCTCAGCATGCCTTGGAAGACAGAAACAACAACAGAGGTATGTTCAGGAAACTAAGACTGCCTCTGCACATACAGTCCTCAGGGAAAAACCTTCCCAGAACGCAAGAACAGTTGCCAAGCAGTGCAGGGACCTAAATATTTGACAGCTGCTGAACTGGAACACCAGAGAAGCAGTGGTACTCACAAGATTCGACAGATTTATCTCAGATGAAAACCGTGAAAAATTAACCTGTGCCATTCCAGTTTAAAACCAGTGATTTTGCAGAAGACCCCTCCAGATTTATCAGACAATGAAATGACCACTGCCAAAAAAGAGAGCAGCCTTGAAGTCAGATGCTGCTGGATAAATTTGTGAGAGTGGAATGGCTCCCTAATCCTGACAAAGAGCAACAGATTCAGTCAGAGGGTATTGTTACCACTATACTGACATGTCACAGCAGAAGAGAAATCGAAAGTTTATTTTATCAGAAAAGAATCAAGGGCAGATGTGGTCTCTAGGTACAGTTCAACATGGGAGGTTATTCATGAAGCTAAAAACCCCCCCAAAATTAATAAATAAACTGTAGTATCAATAAAGAACTACTTTAAAATAAATAGTCAGGACTAGAGATGAGACGAGGAGCACTGGGTTGGAGAAAAGCTATTAGTGGATCCTTAAGCCTTATCTGTAAAAGTACTGTGATGAAAAGGTTCATTGCTGAATTTGACAAGCTGACATTAAGCAGCACTGTCCATACAAAGATGGGCTGGGATACCACATGGAACTGTTTGACTTTAGAGGCTGCAGTAGTTAAGATGGGAGAAGATATAGTAATACAAAAAGACCACATGTTTAGGGAGAATGAAAAATAATTTTGGTGGCAGAGTTACCAGCTGAAAATCATGACAAATGAGTAAGCATTTGTTGACTTAAGTATTATAACCAAAGTGAAATGGCCTTGAAAAAGGCAAATGCAATCTTCAGCTGTGAAAGAGGAAACAGCTACTCAGATCTCTTTGCAATTTTCTTTCAGTTAATCTTTCCTGAACACACATTATGAATTGGTACTTGTTTGGTGAATGGTTACTAGGATAACTGAACACTTAAAAAGCCTTTTGGTCAAGACAAAACTTCTAGTTCAGCAAGCTGAAAGCTCTTAATTTCACGGGTTGTGCATCTGAATCTGGACCCAGAAAATACTTATCTTACAAAATGGTAACAAACAAATAAGCTTATTAATGTACGAACGTACGTTTCAAACCTGTGGATAACACAGAATTGATGTTTTAGCATTAATAAAGTCTCTTAAGGATATTTAAAGAGCAATCCAAAATACTTGCAAGGCAGCCTCTGATAATATTGCATTGTGTCCTAATGATATTGAAGGAATCGACAATTAGCTACTAGAATACAGAGTGCTAATCATGGATTAAATGAACAATCATACACTGCTTATCTGTAGCTCACAAGTGAATATGTCAATGGTAAATCTTTAGGGGATAAAAGAATATGTATGCTTGATAATTTTGTATAAAGTGCTTTCTTCCCTAACTGTCTAGTACTTGCCACCTATTTCTGCAGCAAAGATTATATGAAGAAATATTTACCAGAAATGTACCTATGTTAGAAAGTGTACTGACATAGTGATTAAAAACTACCAACAGAAACTTGCATCCTGCTTGTTTCTCATTATGCCAGGATAAACTTTAACTTCAGAATGAGAAGACACAATATATAACAACTTTGTAATTTAGTATTAAGAGGCATTAATTTAGTGACAGACTAGTCTATAGTGGTCTGTAGTCTTTCTATATTGTCAAAAAAGAGAACTAACGTGGCTGATGGCAAGTTTTTTCTCCTTCTGTGCTGAAAGTTACAAAAGAAGGAGGTTGTTACTATTTAGTCATACTTGAAGAGATTTGTTACAGGTTTTTTTCCCCCTCCTTGTAAACTAATGCTAATTTTGCTCTGAGTTATTGATTTGAATAGTATTTTATTATAAAAAAGTGCAAGTATACTTACCCAAAGAACTGGCTATAAAAAATTATAGCTGAGAGCACATAAGCCTTAGAAAACAGATGTTCTTCAAGTGATTACAGAAGTGCCTTCCAAGTTGCTCAAAATCATAAGCTCATTAGGACTACAAGTATTCTCCAGGCCCACGCTGGCCCAAAATCTTGGGATGATGATGATTTTTTTTTTGAAGTGTGGAGACCCACCACAAACACTTAATTCATGTGACCTAATTTTAAAGTAAATTACACAGTCTTTTTATTAGCAGGAAGAGATGGGAAGTTCCTATACAAAGGTAAAGAAGTTGATTCAATGAAATAGAAAAGCTGATTTTTCTATGTAGTTCCTGAAATCCTGAAGCTTTCCAAAAATAATTTTAAACATTATGAAATTAAACATGAAGCTAACTAGATATGGATACCTAAAGTGATCAAAACAGTCCAGTGCTTTCATAGCAGCTATATACGGTACCACAGACTACAGAAACCAACAAGATAACAAGGTAGTCCAAGTGAATGGTTAAGCAGAATATCTTTAATAGTATTCCTGATAGCACTTTGGATAGTAAAAGATATCTACATTCAGGAATCTTAAAATAAGACAAGTATGACTGAGAAACTGTCATCTGTGTGATTCAATTATACTCTGAATTACCCTGAATAGGCAGAAAAATACAGTGAGCTAGCCCTGACTTTTCTCCATCTTCCTCAAAAAAATACAGTGGACAGATAGGGGCCACTTAAGATAATACACAAAGGCTATACTAAAATTAGGGAACAAAATAGAAGTCATATAACATGGATTGTCCCCTTTTCCCCCCCACCCCACCAACTATATACACAATAGAAGGCATTTTCACTTACCTATACATGTTCAAGGAGCTTTAACAGTGCAATTCCCAAACAGTAGTTTTCCCTGGGCTAAATCAAGTTACAAGTGCTTCGTAAGGTTGCAAGCATTCTCAGCTTACACCCTCAGTGTAAAAGCATATCCAACATTATTTTCAGGTGATGATGTCTACATGACTAATGAAAATGAGAGACAAGAGTATGTTCTAAATGAAAATGGAATCATCTTTGTGGGCAATGCAAAATACATTGAAGCCAGAGGATGGTACTACGGACAGGTAAGCCATAAGGAATTCATTTGGACTCTTATTCAAAAGCATTTTCTCTTTATCATTATTTTCCTCTCTGATAGGTATGAGTGTATGGAAAGGGAACAAATCTGGCTAGCCTTACTTGTGGCTTGCTCACATACCTAATAGAATTTTGGTGTGGGGGATGGGTTAGCACAGTACTGCATCTAGGACTGACTTGTATGTGGGCTTGAAGCTCCCAGTACAAGCGTGGGCCTTGTCTGTGATCAAAGCATCCACAGTGCAAGTGACAATACACTTGTGTGGCTCCAACACACTCCGATTTTTGTATTGCAGTTACAACTGACATGGACACTGAATGGTTTGGGTTGGAAGGAGTCTTCAAAGATCATTTGGTATGGTCTCCCTGCAATGTGCAGGAACATCTTCAACTAGATTGAGTTGCTCAAAGTCCCATCCAACCTGACCTTGAATGTTTCCTGGAATATAATTCAAGAGAATCTTGTAGCTGCAGTCAGAATAAGCTTGACCATTTTAGTTTAACTGCAGTCATCTGATGGCAGAAGGAATCCTGCCAGATTTTGCTTTATTTAGTTAGCACTGTCTTCAGACAATACTGCAGTGTGAACTGCACACGCTAGCGCAGTCTTTATGCCACACAGTCCCTACCACCTTTGGACTGGAATATCTTAAAATGAGAAACTGCAGCAGAATAACACCTAAGTCTGCTTGTGAAACTGCTTTCTTAAAAAATTTATCGTATCTAATCACAGTTTCAAGATCACCTTCTCAACATCTGTCTCACCATGCTTGATCTGAGCCTATACTATCGGCAGGACCCAGCCACTGATGTATCTCGACGAGGAGATCCTAAATACGTGGGCCGAGTAATCAGTTCCATGGTAAGAGATGGACAACAATCTTAATGCTACGCGCTTAAGCAGAAAGTATCAGTTATACCACTGAGGCTTAAGTCACCTGCACCTTCAGATGTGTAATTAACTAGATATAGTGGGTTTCACACAGTTGAATCTGTGCGTTCTGTCCCTTGGGCTATTTTTAGATCAATGGAAATGATAATGATAATGGAGTTCTCCTTGGAAAGTGGCAAGGAAGTTTCCATTCACATGAGAACCCATCCAGATGGGATGGCAGCGTGGTAATCCTTCAGAAATGGCGTCAGGACAACTACAAGCCAGTTCAGTATGGCCAGTGTTGGGTTTTTGCAGGTGTGATGTGTACAGGTAAGCTTTAGGAATGCTTATTTAACTGTGGCGAAATAAAAGCATTTGTGATCTCTGGTTTTATCAAAACTACAAAGCAATTAATTCTACAAGAGGAACAGAGCTCTGAAGACTGAATGCTGAAGAATCACAAAAAAATTTAAACACTCGTTTCTCAGTTTTTCTGTAATCTTTGAACAAAAGTTGTGTGGGTTTTGTTTGTATTTGATTTATTTAGTTTTTGAATATATATTTTCAGTTCTCAGGTGCTTGGGAATTCCAACTCGTTTGATTTCAAATTTTAACTCTGCCCATGATGTGGATAGAAACCTGAGTATTGATAAGTACTATGACAGCTCTGGAAAAAGTCTCAATATTGGCAAGGATTCCACGTGGTAAGTATAGAATTTTGTATCTCAACAATAATTAGAGAGGATTTACGAGACAAAAGCATGAACCCTAATAGTACAAAAGCAAATGAGGGGACAAATTTTAATACAATTATCTAAAACTAGATTAGATGTCCGTTTGGAAACAAAACATGATTTTCAAACAACCAAGTTTCTTTCAGTCCCTGACCTCAAACAAGTTGCAACTTTCTTCAAATATTCTAAACTTACATTTCCAGTGACAATGTACCAGTATCCAAGGCACTTTAAATAACTGACACATAACAAGTCTGTTCCTGACAACGCAGCTGCGTACCCTCCATGCTCTTAACATCCATAACTTTTTCTCACCACACATGCAAGGCCTGTGTTTCTCAGCTTGCCCTGTCATCCTCTCCCAGCTAGATGGGAGGGTCCCCAAGAAGTTTTCCAGTACTCTTTTAGCTAGACCTACCCTTTATGGGACACTGAAAAAGAGAGCAATTAAAAGCAATCTCCAGACTTAGTTATAGGGCATTGTAATCCAGTGTTGTAAACTGCAACTGATCAGTGATTACCAATCAAACCCCACAATGTGAATAGCCAAAGAAATATGATATTCTTTATATAGTAACATTTTAGACCTTAGTTGGCCTCCAGTTTTAAAATCTTCACTCTGCAGCCACTTCACTTCTGAGAAAGTGAACTAATTATGCCCAAGGCTATATCATATAGATCAGCCTCTATACGTACAAGGCTTTGCCAAAAGTACCTACTGAGTCTGCTTCCTTTCACCAAGTGTATGGGGTTGAAGACTACAGGAAATCTTTCACCTCTTCAATTCTTTAGAAGTAAGTACTAGTCTCTGAACAAAATTCAGCCAACAAATCTTTTCTGTGTCTTCCTATGGCTTAAATTTTAACAATCTTTTGTGTTATCCTTTCTCTTCAGAACTGGTGGAACTCAATACCACTGGAAGCTGTTGAAAAAAATAAAAAGCTATAAATAATTTTTAAACAGGACAAAGAAATGCATAAAGAATGAGATGACTAGTGACCCTTAAACTCAAGTGTTCTCAATATAAATAATTGAGAAAGTCCTTAACACCAACTGCTAGAGATGGCAGAGCATATCAGGAAAAGGGTCACACTATTCACATGCTGTTCTTACCTCTTTCCTAAACAACTACTGCTGCACTACTACAGATGGACTACTGGACTTTATGAGCATTTAATTTGACATGGTATTGCTATTTTACAGATACTTTAAGTTTCTATTTAAACAAAGAATTTCCCACATCTGAAGGTTACTGAACCCAATCGTCAAACGTTGCCTATATCCAAGGTTTCAATCTCTCACTTGCAGTTCATATTGCTCCCAAATTAAGCTGCTGACCTCTATATTCTCTCCCTCCCCACCCGGAGGTCTACACATCAAAAGCAGGCACTAAATCTGCCTGTTGAAAGAGATGGTCAGTTCCTGTAGCTGACCTTGTGTAACAAGCTGACAGCTTGTGTAGCATCTTGGAGAATCTTGAAAAAAAAAAATCCCCTACTCCTTTCAAATTTAAGTTTGTATGTCTCTATATTACTATGCTTTCTAGACACTGTTTACAGGAATTACAGAATCACAGAATTATTGAGTCTGGAAAAGCCCTCTCAGATGATGACGTTCAGCCTATGAACTAACACCACCACATCACCTAGATCATGGCACTAATCACTGGCTAGTTCATGGCATCCGGTCTTTCCTTAAACACCTACAGGGATGGTGATTCCACCACCTCCCTGGGCAGTCCATTCCAATGCCTGATCACACTCTCCATGAGGAAGTGCTTTCTGATATCCAAATACGCTGATATTGTTCTTTATCTCCAGGGACTATCATGTCTGGAACGAAAGCTGGTTCATTCGCCCAGACCTGGGAACATCATACAACGGCTGGCAGGTTTTAGATGCGACCCCACAAGAACAAAGCAAAGGTAACAGTTTAAGTTCTTGGCATGACTTAACATTCCTTCTCCAAAGTGAGCACAACTAATAAAGTTTAATATGTTTTTTTCATGTTTTAGGATTATTTCAGTGTGGTCCTGCATCTGTCATAGCTATCAAAGAAGGTGATGTAGACTTGGATTATGACACTTTATTTGTGTACACGGAGGTGAATGCTGATTGCAACAGATGGATTGTATACAATGATGGAACTAAGAAAAGAGTTTATTGTGACACTGAAATAATTGGCAGGTTTATCAGCACCAAAGCTGTGGGCAGCAATTCCCGTGTGGATGTCACCTATAACTACAAATATCCAGAAGGTAAAGGAATTACCAGAAATTATCTTCTTGTTATCACACCTTCTACTGAGCTCTCGATGCTAGGAATCTAGAATGGGTTTTGTTTGAGCATCTCTTCCCGTCCCTCAGAAAATACTTCTGGCCAGTATCCTCAGAATACTTTCTTAATACAACAGGTATTCTATTTCTGGTTTTGTGTATTTAGTTTTTTCCTTATTAAAGACATGAAATATACTTTAGTCCCTTACACAGAAGTAAAAAATATAATATATATACAAAACAGGGCTATAAAATACATCTTACAACCCAAGCCAGACAAATTCTGAAGCTGTCATACCAAAAACCTTAAAACTGAGTCTATTATGCATCACGAACTATGCACAGGTCTGTGTTACAGAAGGCTATGGGTAAATAAGTACTCGTTTTCCAGCATATCTGGCAGAGGGCATGCAGAAACAATCAAACCACTAATCCGAAACCTTACACTTCTTTATGATGTGTCCAGTCTAACTCATCCTTCCTTTTGGAGACCCCATCACATCCTCCTCCCATGGGAAGTGACGCAGTCTCCCTCTCTGACTGCATACATTCACAGAGTTAGGCTCCCTCATGTTCCTGCTCTGACATCCAGCCATCAGCTACTCAACCATTCCGTTGTGTTTGCACTACTGGTGGACTCAGTCCCAACAGATCAGATTCTGGAAATGAAACTACAAGGAAACAGTAGAGATTAAGTGCTGTTCATCTGTACTTAGGTACACAAAGCAGCAAAGGGTAAGAACGGCACAGCCAAATGTTTGCAGGATTATTTTTATCTCCCCTGAAAAGTTAGCTAAGCCTTTAGTGCAACCATATTTAACACGGTTTCTGGGCATCATCCCATTAGCAAAGTAACACTCAACACATTACTGCATGTTCTAACTGAAGAAAAAGAAGTCTTACATTATAAACAAATACAAATGCATTATATTTCATTTTTGTGACTTATTTACCTTATTACAGTGTATGTATTATTTTCCTGTGAAAAAATGTGAACAGAAGCTAAATAAAAATATGTGGCTCTTTTAGGTATTGCATATTTCTGGGTGATGCAGAGCCGACACCCGGTATCATTCTGAAAGCTTTAAAAGAGTAGGTGCAATCGCAATGTAAATAAGATTTTTACTTTCTTCCTTCCTCTGACCAGGCTCTTCTGAGGAAAGACAAGTTTATAAAAAGGCCTTGGCCAAGATATTTGGATCAAACATCACAGAAGGACACACAGAATCGCCAAATGGAAGACCTTCAGAACCAATTAGAAACCCCGGGATCTCTGGAAAATTCAAGCTGGCTGAACCTCCCGTGTTTGGCAAAGACATTACTCTAATCTTAACCCTCAATAACCTAACTTCTGACCTCAAGACTGTGAAGGTAGACATGAGTGCATCAACTGTCCTGTACACAAGGAGAGCAGTGGCAGAGATCCTGAAGGCAACCACTTCTGTAGATCTTGGTTCCAAACAAGGTAACTTTAATGCCCCTGAGGACACTATACAACCCCCTCCTTAGCCATATGAAGGCAACTGGAAGAAACACCAGTGTCGTATCTACATCAGCCTTCTCAGTGCATCTACTTGTTCCATTTCTTAATAGCATTGCTTACAAACACATTTTACAAACTGTTTTCTTCCTCTGAAAATTTTCATTAGTTCAACCAGGAACTGCAGGTTTCATGAAATGCTACACAGAAGGCTATATTTATACTATAGGTCCAGTAGCAGGACTGTGTATCTGTGAGTGTGTCTATTTGTCTGTGGCAATTATTGCATTAAGAGGAACACACTTTTTTAACAAAAACATTTTGATACATACTTTCTGGCACTCAACAGGCAACACTTTAATAGAATTTAACTAGGACAAAAGTTAAAAGTTCCAGTACAATGCTTTCAGGGCAAGGGACAGGGAAGTCAAAGTTATTAAAAGCATTATAGAAATCTTTTTCATCCCCAAGGGTGACAAAGATAAACTTCTTCCATACACAGCGGAAAGTTGTAGGGCTACAATAAGTAGCTGACCAGGTCACTTGGAGGACTTGACCCAAACTTTCTTCTTGACTGAGGCAAAACAAATAGGAGGGAATAGATAAAACTGGTTATACCTCAAATTGTAAGAAATACAAAGAGAGGAATACAGCAAAATACAGATAAAGAGATTCCCGCAGCTTCACACCAAAATCCTCCATCCAAAACTGTAAGGGTAAAATGAATCAAAGCAGGAAAGGATCATGAGAAGAGAGAAAGACACAACCAGTCTCATAGGGAGGAAATATAAACAGACTCCAGCTGTCTTGTCTTCTGCTCTGTTCAATAATTTTAGAAAATCTCAAAAAAACTCTTCTTTACTTTAGCATTCTTTGAGAATGTAATGGTTCCTAAATATTTGTCTGAATTCCAGGGAAGCACATCAGAGTAAAGATCCCTTATTCTTACTATGGAAAATATCTGACTACTGACAAAAGGATCCAAGTTAATGCTTTGTGTGAAGTCATGCACACGAATGGGGCAAAGTTGCTGGTGGAGAAGACAATCATTTTAGAGGACACAAACATTATCATTAAGGTAAACAATTATCTTCCTGATATCTTTCCAGACAGAAAGAACTGACGAGTCTCTGTTGAGCACACCTCTTAAGATTTGGTGAGAATTTGGGGATTAATTAATTAATTTAGTCTGCAATTTCAGATGTTGCTCCAAAATTCTGCCTGCTTAAACTGAGCAACTACCTATGTGAGACACCCTGTGAATCTTTGCCCAAATCTGCCCCCTGTTATTCAAACAGCTCCATTGCCTTCTTTCTTTCCTTCCCAGTCCCTTCTTCATGCCACTTCTTCATGTTCACATAATTTGTTTTCATTTCACAAGTATTGTAGCTATTGGCAAGTGCTTGTTTTGCCTTTAAAGAACTCTGCCTACTCCCAAACACTCCCAACTCCAATCTTAGTTAGGGCCAGTTTATATTTTTCTAACACTTTAACCTTTACCAATGATGTGTCAGAATAAAGACACTCAGCAACCCTAAGATCAGACAGGTTTAATGAGACGTGTCTGTACAGTCAGGGCTCTATTGGCCTGAAACTGCACAAAATATTGCTTGAGAGCACTATTTAGCTAATTCAAATCCAGCTTTGTGTATTAGAAAAGGCACACCAACTGCCAGTGAAATTTCACTGCCCCTGCCAATATTTCACTAATCCTCAAATATGAGAGATGTTCTGCTCACACTTTGACCAAGTCTGACTCCAGAACAGTGCAGAACAGTGAATGATCAGAAATCTCTTTGTCATTCAGATTCCTCGGCAGATTGTTGTGAACAAAGCTGTTACTCTAGAGATCTCATACGCCAATCCTCTCCCTGAACCTGTGAGCCGCTGTGTACTACTTGTGACTTTGATGAACCAACAGGTCAAGATACAGTAAGTGAAAGATGTAGGATTTACTCAGTGCTTCTAAGATGACCAATACCATGACTGGTTTCTCCACATGAAATGATCATATTAAACTGCATTTTTCGTATTTTCTATTTATTAAAGAAAAAATCCCACCAAATACATAGAGATACTACGATTTCTCAGTCATGCAGTATTTTTTCTCCAGGTAGGGACCACTTTAGCAAATAAAAATACTAACACTCTTCCTTTCTAGAAAATGGGCATGTACAATTTTAAGTCTCTGAAATTTCTTGTACAGCTTGGCTTTATGTTTATATTTTTATATACAGTGCTCTAATACTACAAAAATAAGTCTGAGCTAAAGCAAAAAAGTAAGACACTGCTACAGCTCCCCTCATTTCAGCCCAAACAAGCTGTGTTCTCTAAGAGAACATGCCTTTTCATGCCTTTTCGAAATAAAAGCAAAATGGTTTACTGATTTTTTCTTTTTCTCTGGACTCTGCTGCTTTATGGATGAACAAGTTATAGAAATTATAGAAAATTTAATAACACTGAGTTATTTTATAAAACAGACTGACTTGCTGTCACTCTGGAAATACTTGGTCATAAAAATATGGAAACACTATTAAAGTGAAAAACTAAACCATTTTAGTCCATAAGACACAAAACAAAAAACACTGGTCATTAATAATCATACTGTTGCCAAAATTTATATGAATCAAGCAGACACCAGTTTTCCCATCCCGAGTTAGTGTTGACTGTCCAAACTTGCACCCACCTCTACTGGAGGCATGATATAGCACTTCTCATTTCTATCAGTCTATTCAAGAGTAAATGAAGATGGTACTATCTGTGCCTCATTTCTTGGTCACAACAAATGGGACCCTTGTGTCCCACAAAGCTTCAAACCATAAGTAATTATCAAAAAAACCAAAGCAGGGTCTCAAGTAACTTGCTGCCCTAGCTATTGCGCAGCTATGCTTCTCAGGAAGCTCAATTCAGGCTTGCATTGTCTTTCCTTAACTGTTTTTGGGGGGGTTCTGTTTGTTTCTCAGTCTGGCACGACTCGCACCAAGGGAGAGATCAAAAATTTATTTTGAATTCACACCTCGCAGGACTGGGCCCTTACAACTGCAAGTAGACTTCTCTTGTGACAAATTTTCGCATGTTAAGGGATTTGTAACCATTACAGTAGCACCTGCATAATCTGACAGAATCAATCTCCAGCTTCAGCATTAACACTGCAAGACATTTTGCCCTGTACAATGACAGCCAAGAAACTTTTCACAAAATATGGTGAATTTTCACAAAATTCTCTTACACTGCAAGAGAATCAATAAAGTCTCCTGCTTTCACAGTGCTTAATTACCCAGTCTCTAGTTGTATTTCTTTTTTTTCTTTTTTTTGTCATCTTGTCTAGAAAAATGAAAAAATGAAGCCCCTTCCTTGTAGAAATAGTTTCATTGTTTTATCAGATCTCATTATGTTAAGCTTTCAATTTTGACTTTTCCAACAGAAAATTAATGCAGTCTCTTTGTGATCTCATTCTAAGTGTCAACAATAAAAAAACCTGATTCATATAACTGTATTCTTTTGTAATTAATTGTACATTTCATGGAAATATTTTGAGAAATGGACGAATTCTTTTTCATTCATTTTACAAGCTTCTTACCTAAAAAATCAGAACATTTCCTCCATTGTTCATTTAATTCCTGTATTTTGTGACACCCTGAACCCTATCGATGGGGAGGAAAAAAGCCTACAAAGGCTGGGAAAAGTAACGTTTGGGCTCCAGGACAACAGTATGTCTGTAGCATGGGGGCATGGGCCTGTCACAGAGCAGACAACACATCTACATATTTAAATCAGTTAATTCCCATATAACATGACAGAGACCTAAGCAGCATGAAGTATGGGCAGAGCCATGCATTAATATGGAAGTCCAGCAATACAACTTTTTACCCACCACTGTAAGGTCACTGGAGACAAGGAACACATCTGTCCTCAAAGCATCCCAAAGTAACTCATGCGCAAGCAACCTCTACTCCACATCTCCGTCAGTGTTTGCACACAGACATCTCACTTGTGGGTTCCCCATCCTAACATTGCCAGATACCACCTCTCACCTGAAATGAACTTTCAAGTAGCCTTAAGGACCCTCTGTTAGTGCAGGCAAGGTCACCTCCTCAGGGACTGCTGTGAAAGCTGATGACCAACAGAGCACAGCCACTTATCTGTCCACCCTTCAGAACCAGGGAGTGAGGCAATAATGGCCTACAAGCAGCTCTGTCAATCCTGAAGATGTGGACTTGTTGTCTAGCTTATGAAATGCTTAAAGTAGAATTAATTAGGCCAAAATTCTGAATCACTGCCAGCAGTTCAATATGGGTATCTTTTGTCTGACAGGTGGCTGATGCATCTAGACCACAAATTCTTACTTAAAAAAATACACAGGAAACCATAACAAACCTTTAAATTCCTCTTTTGAAAATAAATTTAACCTGCAGGTAATTATTTGCCTTTTGTGGTTGCCAGTAACCTTGGTATGAATGTGGAAACAAGACAGAAACCAGCAACAGACAAAAAAAAGACAGTGTAGAAGTGGAGTGGTATAGAAAATCAGGGACCACCACTTCACCCCTTACTTAGTTACGGTCCACTGGAAGTTCAGAACATGTGTGCAACACCCTCTCAGGACAAATTGGGAAGGCATGCTTCTAGCTAAGTTGGGACACACGATGAGAAAGGACAGAACATAAGGGAGCTTCAGAAGTGGAGGAGAGTCTGTAATTACAGTGGGCAGGGCTCACACCAGAAGAACAGCTCTGTGGCTTCCTCCAGGGACCAACTCAAGATTCCCTGCCAAATAGCTACAGAGAAGCTCTGTACCAGAACACCAAATTATAAAGAAAAATTACTAAAAGTAGAGGCAGACATACCTAACAGAAATCCCTGACACAGAGGTGACTGCGTAACAATGCCCGCTCAATACAGCTTCTTCTATTAAAAAACATATTATAGGTAAAGATGTCAGGAACAGGTAATGAGAATGTCACAAATTCACATGCTTCCAAGAAAGAATTAATTATATACAGTTATCTGAAAGATCTTCAGGCAGACCTGCCTTTAAAAAAAAGGTGGTTTATGCTATGCAGTCATGTTGCTACTGAGTGATGGCAACAACGAACGACAAATCTACTTAGATCACTCCATGTCACTTAAGTCAAAGTTGTACCATATATGTATTTCTCTTTACCTGCCCTCTACACATAGAGTCTCAAAAAACCTAAACTGACAGAAATTAAACTATACAAAAATAAGTTTCCTCAGTCTACCTAAGACTGTAGTTCCTTCATTACATCAAATTCAGGACGTTAGTAATTAAGACACCAGAATACTGTTTATCATCCTTCCTCAGCCATTCACCACTTTTAAACAAGCATAATTAGATTAAAGATTGTGTAATTAAAGCAGTGCTAAGTAGATGCTCACGAAGGACATCACTACAAAAACAGTACCTAGCAACCACAGGTCACACCCAGCTTGTATAAACTCTAGCTTATGTAGTGGAGTTCATCAAGTCCTAAGCCTTTTGTTAGTCATGCTAGTGGAAGAGGATTCAGAATGCTTTTGCACACTCTTGTACCTGTAACCTGAACGACACACCACTGTGGAAAAGAAGAAAGAAACCTTATGGCAGGTAAGTTAAGAGCCTGATTGCTTCACGTATCACTCCATCAAAACAGATGAGTGACATTTGCTGAGGAAAGAGGATAAATTACATTTAGTCGTTCTCCTGACAATGCAGCCCTTTTTACATTAAATGGGCTATTATATACTAGAAATGAATTTGGTTTGGTTTTGTTTGGGTTTTTTTAATATCATGGGTCTTCAACATACTGGGTTTTCCTGTTACACAGAATAATGGTAAGAAAATGTGTTTTCTATCATATCCATTAATTATGCTATTGCAGTACTTTTGCAGCCACCTAATCAACACTGCTGGCTAGTGATCTGGGCACTGAACTGCCAAATAGCAGTTCGAATCTAGTCCCTCTCTATAGCCATATATAGCTATATAGCCATTTTTAACTCATCTCCACATATTCACCAGAAACACTTGTGTAACTGTGGACTTCGCAAAGCAAACCAAATTACTAATGCAGTAAATTCTTAGAACTAACTAATGCAAGTCACTGCCTTCTTCGTATTTCCTGTGCCTCCCAGCATCCCCTCTTAACTCTGCTGTACATCTTGTCTTTGCCTCTCTCAAAGTCTTAGCAGCACTGCTGAGGTCCTTAAACATCAGAGTCCCACTAGTCTCAAATCCATGGCTCAGCTGCTATTAAATCCCATATGGGCTAAATTTTAATTGGCAGACATGCAAAATGTTCTCAGTTACCTGCATCACTGCACAACTAGCAACACGTATGCTCCTGCCCCAAAGAACTAGGATATTTAAATTGCACAGTTCAGGATACACAGGGCTAGAATATCCATGAGTAAAGTGTTGCAAGACTAACTGCTTTTCAAATTCTGAGCCCAAGTGACCTTCAGAAATACATTTTAATTCACTCTTAAATTAGAGGGCTTGATGTTAGAAATGCTGCTTTCTGTAGATCCTTTTCAACTAATCATTTAAGGAAAAAACCTCATCATGCAAGACAGAAACTTTCTAGATATGTCACATCATGTGACTAAAACATCACACCATCAGTGGAGTTTTTTTCTCCAGGTGATGTATCTGAAACAAAACCCTTCACTTAACTGAAAATGCTCAAACATGTTTATGTGCACAGACTACTGGAAAACAACTTGCTCCAGGTCTACTGTGAGGGCCCTTACAGCCTCAAAACTGCATGAGCAAATTTATGTTTCTTCCAAAAAGCTGAAAAAAATTAGTATAAGTACAAACAAAACAAGATTTCACAGAATATGATTCTGTGCTTCACATGCACCAGAAAACTCCAGTCCCAGCCTCTCTATTCCTACGGCAGAATACTATGGAATCCCTCAGATATGAACTTCAAAACTGTCAACCTATCATGATCCAATAGAGCAACCCACTGCCTCAAGATATGCCACTCCTAGTATTATCATCTGTTCTCTGCTGGTCATCTTTTTCCAGGAGTGCAAAATTACACCCAGCTTCAAGCAACAAGACTAATTAACTGAGGTACAAGATACATGAGAAAATAATGTGCAAGTTCAACAATGAAGATGCCAGTCTTCTATTCATTATCTGTCATAAGTGTTTGCAGGATCAGGTGTGCATTTGTTCATGAGAGTTTTAAGACTTCTTTCTGTACATCAGTAAAGCATTCTGGGAATGAGAGACTCCCACAGAAAAAGAACAGGAATACGGAGGAATAGAAAAGTCTCTTCAACTTTAACAAAATCTTATTACAGTAGGGGGTTGATTTCTACCTTTTTTAAAATCAAAGATGAACTCTCTGACTTAACTGTTTTTTAATCACTATTTTTCTAGAGCATCTAACTCCAGCTATATATAAGAAAATTACTGCATTAGACAAAATTAAAAGATGTACACATTTCAAGGAAGAACAGTTTTAATAAACTTGCCTTCTGTCTTTCTAGCCCTGAAAATAGCAAACGTCAATTGGCAATCTAAGCTAAATAAAGCTGCGCACCACACCTCTGATTACAGTAGCACAGAAGCAATTTTCAGGAGAGGACAGGCCTTCAACATCACAATGAACCTTCAGAAAACAGTGCAATGTGGAAGCAACTTCACCTTTATTGCAAGCACAGGTAATTTCCACTCCTCTCACATGCACACCACTCCAGCTCAAAAACACTAGTGCCTTATAGCTCTACATGGGCCACTCCTGAATCATTAAACTTTGTCCTGTGTCATTCAGGATCCATTGTCATTTTAGGACTGGGAGCTCAGATTTCAAAGTTCAATTTGTACTTAAAGGAAGATTAATTACTAAGGTAACAATTAACAGAAAGGTAGGGGCCACTATCAGTCTAAAAATAAGTCTCCATCTCTGCTACCAAGGACTTACCTGCCACACTGCAAGTTGTCTTCATTCTGTGGTCCCCAAACATCTTGCAACTCTGCCTCCCACAGACCATCACACTCATTTGTCTCCTCTCCACTTCACTGGTTTAAACTCCCCTTGATTAACTTCATGTGTTCCCTATTACTGGAGCAGTCTGCATGACCCCATTCGTAAGACTCCTATCTCTATCCTCCCAGAAGACTTCTCAAAAAAATTATCCTGGCAGCTGCTAACAGTTAATGAAATGTGTAGCTCATCCTGCTTACAGATTTTTAAACTACCAGGTTTTCAGGACAACAGGCTTGCCCCCTCACTTGTCTGGGTGTAACTGAGTCCTGCGCATAACACAGAGGGCTGCATGGTATGATTGTATGGGTTGAAGCACAGCTAGTCTGCACAGAGTAAGCATTTATCTGTTAAGCCACGACCATTCAGTTAAAAAAAAATACAGAACCGAGATCATCACTGACCCCAAGTTTGTCACCCACAGCTATCATTTAGAATTGCTGTCCCCGTTCCCTCTGGCAGGACCATCTCCATCAGAATCACAACAGACTAAGGCCGTATTTCACCTTTTTGAGGAGAGTGCAAGTGGCTGGAGTGCGACCCAAGAACCCAGTGAGCCTGGCTCCATGAACTTCACAATACGCAGCCCAGCCAATGCTGTCATTGGACGGTACAAACTCAGACTCCAGACTGTTTCTAGGAACAAGGTCTCTTCAACACTCCTGGGCCAGTTTGTACTACTCTTCAATCCCTGGTGTACAAGTATGTTTTGGAGTTATTTGAATGACATAATAAACAGTCAGGAAATCTGGGTGTCACAGAAAAGCATGTACATGACAGTCACAGCTACAGGAACATTTTTTCTATTGTTAAAGATCATTAATTAAGCTTTTGCCTCTTCTTCAGTGCTTCAATACATCAAGGATCCAGCCTCCTGCTTGTAGGATAAGAAATCCGAGGCAGGAAGTACTCCAAATATTTATTCTAAATGTCTTTCCCTGATACTTGTGTTCAGTTGTAAACCAAGCAATATCTACCAGTAAGACACACACTGAGATTAGTGGAGGGACAGGAGCATAGTCAATTCTCCTCAAATGAACTTCATGCTTATTTTATTCACTCTCTAAACTGTTAAGAGATACAGCAGGGCATCCTAAGACTGAATGTACAGGCAGCCAGACTCACTCCCCAAAACTCTACTTGAAGCGAGGTTTTCAATTACAGCAAAGCAGACTTCCTTTCGGCCAGCATGTCCCATTCTGCTTGTAGATGATGATGTCTATATGGCTAATGAAAAGGAGCGATGGGAGTATGTTCTGAATGACAGCGGAATCATATTTCAAGGACTGGAAAAATATATTCAACCAGAAGCCTGGAACTATGGACAGGTAAATATATCACCTATTCCAGAATTTTGAAAATAATAGTGGGTAAATATGGTTTTGCAGAAAGAAAGTCATTGTCTCATAGTATAAAAGGCCAGTACTCCTCTCTCACTTCATGTTTTCTTGCAGATACGTCTCACTTGTCACTACATTACAGCAGTTCCAAATAATTTCCTCTGTCTGGAATATGCTAATACAGAAATAAAATAAACAAAGTACAATTTTAATTTTGAGTATTACACGAATGTGTGACATTCTGCTTGTTTCTCAACCTTTGTAATGGGCAAAGGAATCTGCTTTGTATTAACCTCTACGTACCATGAGGCTAGTACATTTAAATACTTACACAGCTGGTTCAGTAAATGGGTCAAGACACTAAGAGGATGTCCTGTATCTACTCAACTGAAGCAGCTCCAGTTGGAATTTTTGAAAACTGATCTGGTCTTCTATGCATAACTGCTACAAATACAGCATAACTACAGTCCATTTTAGTCACATAGCTATCCTGCAATTTGCTGGGCCAGTGAAAACTATTCCTGACCAATTCATGCCTAACATCTTCACCAGCAGTTGCATGGACAGCACTTCTACCAAACCTCCTCATAACTGTCGCTACTTTTATACTAATAAATTATTGCTATGTGTGTCAGAGGTCAAGTGGCATCCTTGCCCAACCACATCCATACAGCATAGCATTTTGGCATTCCCTGGACCCAACACAGTCCCTCCATGACCCTAATCCACAATAATTATTTTTGTGGGTTTCTTTTAGTTCAAATAGTCTGATATAAGGTGAATGCAGCTGACCAGAGTGAAGCTTTCACAACAGAAATGGATCTGCAGGGGCATGACAGGATGTGGGAAGGTGCAAAGCCTGCTGAGCCAGACCTGGAGTGGTCTGGTCCATTCAAGTAGGCCACGTAATATCTTTGTGATTGCCAGCAGCTATGGCCCCAAACTATACTCATAAACATGATTTAAAATGTCAGCTGTCACCTTGCTTACACTGTCACCTTGGCCCTGTTTTCTTTAACAGTACAGAAAATGCCTATACTACCAGTATCACCCTATTGTGTGGAGTTTATCCTTGGGTTTATGTATGAAACTACCCTTTAATACGTTGCTTGCTTTGATTTCAGTTTGAAGAGGATATCCTTGACATCTCTCTGGCTATACTGGATCGGAGCCTGAACCACCGCCAAGATCCAGCTGTTGATGTATCCAACCGAAACAATCCTATATATGTGTGCAGGGTTATCAGTGCTATGGTAAAGTGACCAATACTTAGACCTGTACAATGTACCTCCTAACAAACACCCTCACACTTTATTACAAATGCCTCTGTTTTTTATAACATGGCTAACTTTTCTGCAAAAAAATAGCTGCAGAAGAGATAAACTAGAGATTTATTTTGAAGAAGTACCCCCAAAGTTTCATTTAGCTTCTTCCCTAAAGATTGCTCATAACTGAAGAAATGTTTCCAGGAGCTTTTGGGGAACTGAATCTCAGATGAATACTGAACCTCAGATGTGCTTTCCTAACAGATTTTCAGTCCTTTACATCTTTTCACTAATTTGGAAACTCTGTGGCCATTCTGAAATCATTCGGTAAGTTTTTCACACACCAAGAGAACTATGAACTATTTTGGAAAACTGGTGTTGGTATGGCTGCATTTCATGTGTGTATTTAGTACTCTCCATCTAAGGGGGGCTCATTCCAATTGCTGCACTTCAGCACATAAACCTCTACAACTGAACTACTATGTCCCACCAGTCAGCGAGTGTGTGGTACAAGCAGGGTCATTTCTGCCTATATTCTTCTCTTCTTTTTTCTGTAAATATTTTAATTCTCTCACAAGAAGGACTCTTTCAGGTTAACAGCAATGATGAAAAAGGAGTAGTGGAAGGGAAGTGGAATGGAAATTATTGCTCAGGAACCAACCCCTTGCAGTGGAGTGGAAGTGTGACCATCCTTCAAAAGTGGTACAGGAGGCGATACAAACCTGTCCGGTACGGCCAGTGCTGGGTCTTTGCAGGAGTTATGTGCACAGGTATACAAGAAGAGATGAAGAAACTTTTTTTTTTTTTTTTTTTTTTTTAATTAAAAAGGTAAAACAGTGTTATGATGAGGCTTTGTCCCAGAGGGGATTAGGAAAAAGAAGCAGGTACCAGGGAAACCAGGGAGAAAATGTGATAAAGAAGAGGATAAAGAATGGGAGATTAAAATAAATGGGTGAATCTTTCTTCATAAAATGAACATGGCAGCTAAAAATGTCATGTGAGTGGAACTGTGTTCTGAGCAATTGTGCATAATGACCGTGAAATGCATCACAGCTGAGAAGTTTTTGAGGGTTTGTTTCCCCAAGTGAAAACATGTAAGCTAGATTTCTCAGTCCAGCAAAACAGAAAAATACATTTTAAATGTCTGTAAAACAGGTTTACAATACTTTCATGGTATTCTGTACTGCAGTTCTGAGATCCTTGGGAATACCTACTCGTGTGATTACAAACTTCAACTCTGCCCATGACACAAATATAAATCTCAGTATTGATAAATACATTGACATTTCTGGAAAGACCCTGCACTTGACAGAAGACAGTGTGTGGTAAGTTGTTTTTTTTCTTACTATTTCTTCCATTATATTCTTGTCCAATCAAAAGACCTAGAATCATGCTCCTAAAAAACTACCCCAGCCTCATGCTTCCAGTGATATAAAACCCACACCAAAGAAGCAACTGAGTGTTCATAAAGGCCATATGTACTCAGTTTCATAATTCTGAAGAAAGAACAGAAGAGATTCTTTTTATCATTGCTATTCAACATAAAATCTGAAAACATAGCTGCTAACTTTGTCTAAATTTTTCCAGAAAAAGCTAAGAGTGGTAAGCCTCTTGTCCACAAATGGTCCACCTCTTGTCCCTTGACTCCTAGAGCAGAGCACTCTCATAAGTCCATAAGTTTGAGACCCAGAATCAGACACTGCTGATTGTCTAAGCCTTTCATGATCAGCACAATACTGAGAGGTTACTATGGTAAAGGTAATACATTTAATGCAGCTGAGAAAAACTCCATCCCATCCTTTAGGAAGTGCATGCTGTTTCTTTCAACTCAGAGAAGCTGTTAAAAACTAAGCTTTTGACAAAAAAGTGCACAGAAACTATCACACTGCACATGTGTGCTGTGCTGCATGCATCCATTTTTCAGTAATGAAAAGAACCCTGTATCATGTGGACTGGGCAAGGGTGACGTGAAGTAGAAAGCAGCTGTGAACACATGCCAGCAGATAGCAATATATACAGAAGACCTTGGGATGTACAGTATGTTGTTCTGGGGTGTCCAGAACTGAATTAATTATTATTTGTTTCACAACATCCCATCATTTTTCAGACGTCTGAAGACAAAAAGCTGCAAAGAAGGGAAAGCAGTACTCAAGAAAGGTGTCAGCAGCTGGTCTTTCCAGAGAGTTTTCATACCCTCAACTAGGGTCATTATCTTTTAATACAGAACTAATTGTATCAATCAGAGACTCCCTGTTCTATGCCCCTTTCAGGAATTTCCATGTTTGGAATGAAAGCTGGTTCACTAGAGGAGATCTTGGCTCTTTTTATGATGGATGGCAGGTTCTAGACGCAACACCCCAGGAAAGAAGCAAAGGTAACACTGTTGTAAATACAAAATGCTTTAGATACTGTAACCTGTAAAGACTGCAACAGAAATTTCGGTTACTACTCTCTTCTACCTACTCCCTGTAAATGCAGCATTAATTCAGGTGCACAAGAAAGGCAACACCCACATCAATCTCAGGCCCATTGCTTTTCGGTCAGTCTTTGGATTGCCTACCAGCATGTAAATTAATACCTTTTTTTTGATCCACTGCCTTCACAGAAGTCAGCATGAGAAGTTCGTATAGCTCCTAATGTTACACAGATTGATAAAATGACACAGAACAGCTAAGGCTGGGAAGGCTGGTAAGAGGTTGTTTATTCCAAACCCCTGCACAGCACAGGGTCACTAAGAACAGGTTTCTCAGGACCATGTCCAACTGGGTTTTGAATACTTCATAGGGTGGAGACTCCACAAGGTTTCTGGACAAACTGTTGCAGAGTCTGACCACACTCAGAGGAAAAAGCTTATTTTCCTATGCTGAAATGGAATTTTCTGTTTCACTTTGTGCCCACTACCACTTGTCCTTTCACTGGCTGTTACTAATGTCTGATTCTGTTCTCAATAAATCAGGTATTTAAATGCATTGGTAAGATTCCCCCAAGCCTTCCCTTAATCATTTTTGTGGCCCTTTGCAAGACTTGCTCCCTTATGACCACATCTTTCTTGTATAAGGAGCCTAGAACTGGACAGAGCACTCCACATGTGGTCACACCAGAGATCGCACCTGTGTGGGCAATGGTCTTCCTGATGCTGCCCTGAATGTTGTTGGTCTTTCTTGGTGCATAGAATCATAGAATCGGATGGGTTGGAAGGGACCTCAGAGATCATCAAGTCCAACCCTTGATCCACTACCACTGCAGTTACTACACTATGGCACTGAGTGCCACATCCAGTTTCTTTTTAAATATCTCCAGGGACGGAGAATCCACTACTTCCCTGGGCAACACTGCTGGCATTAGACAGATTTGGTGTCTTGCACTGCACGTATTTAGCAGAAAACCACATTAAACCCCCTTTTAGTGAGATGCTAAGTGAAGATTTTAGAGCTTAAGAGTCACAGAAGCAAACCAAAGAGTTCACAGGTGAAAATAAAATACACCCCATGACACTATCCTGTACTTCACAGGACATGTATATACAATGCTAGATGAAAGCCCCAAACTGTTCTCTGCCAGGTGACATAGAAGGGCTTTGGTTCACAGCACTAAATGACAACTCAATGGCATGGTGGAAAAAAAACCAAACAAAACCAAACAAAAAACAACCCAAAAAACAACAACCAAAAAAACCACAACTACATTAAGAAGCTTGCTTGATAGTAAACAGTGTGGATGACCTACAGCCAGCACTTGTGTTCACACTTCAGCTTCGTTTTCATTTACTGATATAGTGTCAACTTCATTCACTTTCCCACTGCTAAGTTTACCAAATTTAGCTTCTTGGTTCTTCAATGCACATACAACACTGACGGCTAACATCTCCCAAGTCTAACTGTACTTCTGACTTGGCTCCCTCTCCTCTCCTTTCACAAGACAGCTTAGACCACAGCCTTGCAAGCTTCAGATGGAGAGAACATTTCACACAGAAAATGTTGTAAAAAATATTAGCTCTCCCTACTCTTGATTATACTTATAACCTCCTCTGCACTCCTATCTTTTGAGAGAAAATGGACATCTCTATCATGACTGACAGAGACAGTCCATCTCTGTCTAATGCTGCTAATATAATGCACAACCACAGAAACACAGACTTTATTCAAATGTGCCTTTGGACTGACTAGCTCTTGCTTTTGCTGTCAGCATGAGAATTTCTGTTCTTCTGCAACAGGCATTCACTTAACTTTTTCTTTCTTCAAATACAGGGATATACCAGTGTGGTCCGGCCTCCACCAGAGCCATTAAGGAAGGAGATGTGAACCTGGATTATGACAGCTCTTTTGTGTTTGCAGCAGTGAATGCTGACTATGTTACTTGGATTCACTACAGCAAGAAAAGAAAGGAGAGAATTTATTCTGACACAAGGAAGATAGGAAAATTTATCAGCACCAAAGCAGTGGGCACCAACTCCCGTGTGGATGTCACTGCTAATTACAAATATCCAGAAGGTAAATTCTTTATTACAGTTGTTTTGCCACAAATGGCCAGAAGTGAAAGGAATTTAGATCTTTGCTGGATTTAGCACCGATTTTATTTCTTCTGGAGCAAAGTAATTGTGAATTTTCAGAGTCTTAGGGCTCATTGTCAGCTGATAGTGATTCAACGTGGCCTTTGTGGCCTTTGATTAAATACTAATATATTCAATACAAAGTCAGAGCTACTTCTATAGAATATTCTGACCTAGCTGTTCTGATCGGCTAATGAGAATATTTCTGTTATGACACGCTGCTACAGCCAGTCTGCAGAGTTGTCTGGGGAGAGTTTCTGCAAAAAGCATCTTTTTCACCCCTCTTGATTTCAGAGGACATGGCAATTGCTCTATCTTATGCTCTCCCAAGAGTTATCTTTCTACTGCTCACAGCTTCTAGGAGGTTCCCATAAACAGCCAGCTAAAGCTGACAGGCAGGTTTTACTTGCTAGTCTTCATGGCAGTGTATATCCATTTGCTCATGTGTCAAAATCATCATTTAGGTTAGAACTCACTTGCTCCTTTGTATCTTTGCTTTACTGAAAGCAATTCTGGCTCCATCCCACTATATCAAGCATGCATTAGATCTCTGACCATGTTATCTTTCAAAGCAGGATCCTTTAAAGAAAGGCAGGTGTATAAAAAAGCACTGAAGCTGCTTGGTGTGAGAAGCGCTGGGAGAAGAAGCAAAATTACAAGACGGAGAAGAAGACAGTCTTCAGCAACATGGAGACAAAATATGACACAGCCTGCACAAAAACCCAGTATCTCAGGGAAGTTAATCCTTGATGCATCTCCTGTAATTGGCAAGGATATCCTTCTTACCTTGGCACTGAGGAACTTGATCTCAGATTTTAAGACCATAAGGGTTAAACTGAGAGCTTCAGCCATTCTCTACACAAGAAAACCAAAGGCTGAGATACTGCAGCTGTCTAGGTCAATTAAGCTTGGATCTGAAGAAGGTAATTATAATTTTATTACAACTTAGGACAAGACATAGCTTTGGTTTGTGTTCAAATCACATAGAAATAATGAATGGTTCAAGAAGTGCACAATCTGCAAACGGCTGGAAGTTAGGCTACTCAGGGGAAAAGAAACATATACATATTTGCCCTGCCTTAAGCATTTGCTTTTGGGCACT
Source organism: Florisuga fusca (assembly GCA_038090715.1). NCBI lineage: Eukaryota > Metazoa > Chordata > Aves > Apodiformes > Trochilidae > Florisuga > Florisuga fusca. The sequence goes on from JAAWXA010000023.1 coordinate 64,021, forward strand.
GTCTCTCCTTTTCTGATAAGAGAGAACAGCTAAGAGAACTGGAGACTACTACTCAGCTACCAGCTCCCCCTAAGCCAAGAATAAAGACATATTAATGGGGGAAACATCAGCCTACATCTTTAGCAGCTGTAGGACAGTAACTACAGACTGCAGCAGGAGCTACACTACCTGCAGACAGTGGCCTCTGCTCTGCTTTTACAGAAATGCTGTGAAAAATGAAATGTGTAACAGATGAATATAACTACCCTCTCAAGCTAATACACAGCACATTATAACTGCGCTAGCAGTAGACAAATATTTTTTCTCAAGATCCATCACGTTCCTCACTGGCACAGAGTCTCTGACTGTGCACCCTCCTTAAGGTAGAGGCCGAACACCTGCACCAGCAAGAGAATTTAAACCAAACCATCTTTTCACTTCTGCCTTTGCTGCAAGGAAGAAGTATTAAATACCCAGATTCAGATAAATAAAAAAACACACCAGCAGGGATTACTACATCTATCCATCGTGAGGAGTGTCCAGCTACTGACTTCTACCTTATCGTTTAGTGCATGATGTAAGCAGAAGTTGCCTATAAACATCCACAAATACCCAGCCCCATGGTAATCACATCCTTATTCCTTAAAAGACAAATATATTACAGATATCTGGTACTTAGACATAGAAAAACAAAGGCAGGGGGAAATGACATTTCTATTTCCATTCCAGTAAAGGAGATTTCATTCAAGATCACCTATTCCCAGTACAAAAACTCTCTGATGGATGACAGGAAGATCCTAGTGACTGCTGTCTGTGAAACCAAACAGGGAGCCTCGCTTCTTGTAGAGAAGGATATTGTACTTCAGGATCCTTTCCTTACCATCAAGGTAAAAAGCTACTCTCCTCTGTGTCCCTAGAGAGATGTGTTGAGAAGAAGCAACTAGAATCCTTACTCCAACTATTCCTCATGGGAAGGAGTGTGGGAAATGAAATCATGCCTGGGGGCCATTTGATCTTGTTGCTCTAGTAATAGGCAATAATATTGACACAAAGGAAGTGAAACACACTAAGGAAAAGCAAACCTTTCCAAAGTATAAATATGCTATGGTATTCTTGCCACTGCTTGCTGACAAGGCACTGATAAAAATTCTCAAGTGTTATATGAGGGTTACAAGGGAAGTTTATCTACAGAGAGACAGAGAGACCTACACCATATCTAGGCCCCCACTTTTGCTAGGGGAGCCTGATCATTCCATTCCAGTTTATTTAGGAAGCCTGATTTTTATCAAAGACATTTCCACTGACTAGCTGATAATGCCTGGGGGGTGTGAGGCTCATTATTACTAATACTCAAGGATGTTTCTTCACCATATCGGGAAAACTGCCACTTTACACATTCTGTAGAATATTCTCAGATGATTAATCATTAGAACTGGAGACCCTCACTTAAGACTGACACCTGACAAATGTTGCACAATGGGTGAAAAGCAATTCTTACTCTATAGGAAAGACCACATGATATATATGTCTTCAAGGGAACAGTTCTAATTTTGCACGGACCATCACATCAATTGGTTTAATTTATTATGGACAGTCCAGGCACATTCACACACTTCTATTAGACAAAGCATGCAGATAGTCTGCAGTTCTGTGAACAGCATAGAGGGAGGATGGTAATTCACAGTGTCTTTCACAGCCCCCAGACTAGATCAGTTATCCCAAACAACTCTGTCAGTAGAATACAGAAAAACCAAGGTTACACACAGGAATAACAAGTTTGAATTTTTGTAGGTTTAACAATTTCTGAATACCAAGTTCTAGTAATACCTTGTAAATAGCCTTCTGTGCTGTTTCATGCAAAAAACAGTGCCATCTTACACAGGGCAGGCACCTGATTTACTTTACTTCAGTTCAGTGACTAAATTCCACAATGAGTTTATTTTTCTGTTAACTGAAACTCCTGTATAAACATACAGGTAATAACAGAGAAATGCAACTAGGGTGTGCTGAACTTCTCTGTTATGCTAATTAGTATTACACTGCCTTCAAAGGTAACCAGATAGGCCAATTCCACTTCAGTCAAAAAAAAAGTTTTCTTTGTTGGTTTGGGGTTTTTTGCATGAGACACCACAATTCACCTCTGTTTCACAGGGCAGATGTTTTCTAATCCTAAATTTTACACTTAACCCAATTAAAGCTCACTTGAATTAGACTGCCTACCGTAGTTAGCCATATATATGCCAAGTTAATTCCTATATTCTCATTCTGTTCTCCTTCTGTTAGCATATCATAAGTGACATGACGCATGTATGATATAGGATCACCTGCACACCCAGGACCAATGTGTCCAAATGAAGAAAAAGGCAGGCAGTAGTGTCAGGAGGCCAGCATGGATGGGCAAGGAACTCCTGCACAACCACTTTTGGGTAAAAATAAAATTTACAGAGGATGGAAGCAAGGACAGATAACCTGGAAGAAGTACAGGGATGTAGTCAGACAAGCAAGAGATCAGGTTAGGAAAGCAAATACACAAGAGAGAACTGGATCTGGTAAGGGGGGTTAAGGACAACAGGAAACATTTCTATAGATATGCCAACAATAAGAGGAAGATGAGGGAAGACCCAAGTCTGACACCCAAAATACATGATAATTCCTGGCTCCTTCCCACCCAGGAGGTCCTAGGAGGGTAAAGTGGTTTTCAAGAAGAAAAAGAGAAAACCATGAGAAAGAACAGAGACTCATGCCGTGGCTGAGTAGAATGTTTTTTATCTGTAGGTCCTTGGTTCAACAGTGGTACACAAGGCTGTTAGCGTGCAGGTCACTTTTACCAACCCATTGTCTGAAGCGGTGACAGACTGTGTGCTGAGAGCAGAAGGTAGCGGCCTCCTCAAAGAGCAACTCAGAATCAAGTACGTAAACTCTATCTGGCTAAGAACTCATTCACATTGGTGGGAAATCTGGAATATAAGGTGTTTTTTTTTAAATAGACTCTTTCTGTCCATCTCACGACCTTTGTTTCCACCAACCTTGGAAAAAATACCATCATGTCAGTACTCTCCATATACTATTTGGAGTTTTTCACACCTCCTTTGCCAAGCTTTGAATTACAGAATGCTCAGGGAGTTGAGAAATGGCTTGCTTTTAATGGCAGCATGTAATTCAGAATGCTGTAGTTCACGACCGAAGTACATAAAAGGCAAAAATTGTAAACCTTTCTTCTTTTCTATGGCTTAAAAAAGGAAAACAAAACAGTCCTTAAAGGATAAGAGAGAAAATCAATATATATTTTTATCTTTGGACATTAAAGTACTGAAGAGCCGGGACATACAGTGTAATAAAACATCTTAAAAATGTGTTCACTGATGCACCAGTAAGGAATTGTTCTTTTATCTCCTCCATGTTATTATTTTAAATATTTAAAAATTTTAAATATTATTTTTACAGGTCTCCAAAACACTGGGGGAGTTAGAACCATAAACTGAGAGAAAAACAAAAAAAGACAGCTAAAGATGAATAATGGCATAAATCACTAAGACTTAATGTACACTGAATACAAAATGCAGGTCTAGATCCTGACCTTGAACTTCAACTTGCTTTAGAGCATCAGTATTGCTCAGCTTCAATACCTCCTTAGAGCAGAGGCCCTTTTCTCCCACTCTCTCAGCCTCCTTGCATTGGACAGCCAAGAATAATTTCTAACTACAGACATAAAATCAATAGGCAGTTATACTGACCACACCAAAATAGAGCATGAGATATCTAGAGTACTATAAATAATGTTGTGAGCATTGAGGGTAATACATAGTTGGATTTGAGCTCCTCTGAAAATAACATTACCGACCATTCCATGCACTTGATGTTTTGCTTTCATGATAAAACCGCCAATTCCCGATCACAGATTGAGGACTGCAACTATTCCACAACATCCATTACATCTTATTTGTTCCTCAAGGGAAGGCTTGTGGGGGCTGTGAGCATGGCAGGTTATGTCCGCCTGTGCTAGAAGCATACAAACACAGCAGCTATTTACCCTGATTCTTCCTTTCCATACTGTCTTAGACTTGCAGTGTCTGAAGAATATACACTGATAATGTTTCAGATGCTTGAATTCACTGCTGTATTTTCTCTTTTAGTGTGGCAAGAATGGCTCCCATGGAGAGCTCAACAATCCAATTTGAAATCATTCCCTACAAGAGTGGCACCAGGCAGCTTCAGGTGGACTTGGTTTGTGTCCATTTTTCAGATATTAAGGGATTTGTGATGCTTGATGTGGCTCCTGCTCACTGATACAACCTGTACCTCAGCTCACTTTTGCCTGTTAAGGAGTCTTGTGTTCTGACATTATTATGACTGGGAGCACAAAAATGCAGACCACTCAGGTAAAGTAAAGTTATGTAACAGGAATGGAAATTAATAAAAAGGCACTATACTGTAATGACAGTGTCATCTTTTTCCTTCCCTGACCTGTTCTATGGATTCACGAATAGAATTACTAGGGGAAATCACTGCATAACTTAACTTGAAAGAGAGCAATCTAGTGTCTTTTTTTTCAGCATTAAAGCTGATAGCAAAGACAGCAGCAAGATTTCCAAGGAACACCATTTAAAAATCACTGGTTTTATAAGCTTCATATAACGCAACTTATTTATATTCACTAATATTAGTGTCATTCAGTAAGAGCCGAAGTTATTACTTGCCCATGCCTGCTGACACACACTTCATCCAGCTCTTTGTCTGTATCCTACAAAACCACTGTACCCTCCTAACTCGTGATAGAGGAAGTTCTACCTATTTCTTTCATGCAGGTATCATAAAGCAAGCAAGAAGAAAGGACTGATTTTTCTGTTTGCAAAAGCAGATATTCTGCAACACTCCCAGAAGTTCTCAGAAAGCACAGGATAGGAGGAAAAAGCTCAGATCAACATAATCGGAAGTATCTATTAAATTTACAATTAATAGTCCACTTCACAAAGCTGTTGAAAATAGATCTAACTAGCCAAAACAGCAAAGATCTGAATGTTAAGAGACAACGCAACCTCTTCCTTCAGACAACACCTAGTAATAACACCTCTCCTGCAATGGACAATCCCAGAAAGAATGTTTTAGGGACACAAACTGACTCTGTGACACAGAATAAAATGAGGTCCCATTTAAATTTCTTTGATTTAAAGCCAAAAGAATCTTCAAACATCTAACCTCCTATTTTATTACATCAATTACAATATTTTGCCACCCACATACACATTTACAAAGTATGCAGAAGCTTTTCAAAACTAGTCAGCCCAGAGAGTCTGGAATGAAGACTTAATGGGACACACGCAAAAAGGAATTCAAATTTCCCCAGGCAAAGGAGACGGGAATAGGTAGCTTTGCACCTATCAATTAAGTTTTTCAGGATCTTGGAAAGTCAGGGTATGCAATCCTCTACCAGACTCAGAAAAAGCCTTGAAGTAGTGTTGGTATTTCACAAAATCTCATTAGATCTTGCAAGAATGCAGAATGTCATTACATTTAACACACAGTACCGACAGTGTTTCTTTTTAAATACAATCCAGGAAATTATTTCCAACAGTGCTTGTCATGAGCCTGGAATGACCTCATCGTAATTAACTATTTTGTAAAGGAACCGTCCTTCAAATGCAAATCAGCCCTGAAGCTTGCGCCAAATTCTAAGCTTTGCAACACTGCAAGGTCGCAGTTTTTCAGGGTGTAAGCATTATTAACTGGTCTCAGCAACCACACCCAGTTCAGTTTCAGTGATAAAATGAAGATCTGTCTAGTGCCACGAACAAGAAATACACATTCTCCCTGCACTAGACACAAGGCAACTATTCAATTAAACTAATAATTATTACAGAGTAAAATGTGTACATGCCCAAGGAAGGATTTAAATAGCTTTTGCAAAACCTTCAGTCTTTACACAGCCCTTGGTCACTAGCCAATGGGAGTTAATGGAGTAAAATATGGCTAATTACCAGTATTTTTCCTTATAAAGTTGAAATCTAAACTTGCCCAAGAGGCTGGCCCAGCCCTCATGCCATTCTGGTCGCTCAAAAAAAATAAAGCAAGCACGAGATATGACACTTTCATGCTATTAATGGATCTTGAAAGACACTGAAACCAGATCCCAGGATGGTAAACATTTCTCCTCACCATTCTGTTCTCCTGACCTAAGTTTACAGAGGCTTTCCAGAGCCAGTCATTGCTAGACTTTTACATATTAAAAACAAACAAAACAAAACAAAAACGAAAAACAAACAAACAAAACCCAAACAAACCCAAACAACCACACAAAAAGCTGGTAACTTGAAATTACTTGGTTCTGTCACCAGAGCTGTACTGCTTTACCATCCAGTATCTAACAGTCCTGTGTACTAGATTCAAAGAATACTGGTCACAACAAAAGGCAAAACAAGAAGTATAGCTGAAGTATTTCTTGTTGCTCTAAAGAAAACAAATTGCACCAAAAAGGAATATTCTCATCTAATCATGGATGTGCCAAATCAGAGACAGAAATAGACACAATAGTAGGGAAACTTATATATGTGATTTCTTTGATCAGTACATTCAGAAAGAAACACAGTTATTAAAAGATGCTCACATAAAATTTTCCTAGTTCTTAAACAACTAGGAAGAACTTCAGAGGTTACCAACAAGGCAAAACAGATAACAAAACAACAGTCAGTGAAATTCAGCTTGGAAAATGTACAGCAGGAAAGCCACTCTTAGGTAGGCATCATGCAGAGTGTTACGTCAGCTGTACTGGGTGCAGAAAGAGACCTCGGCATAAACAGACAGCTCAAAGGAGATGCCTGCGCCTTGTTTTTCTATGATTCCCATTAATGAGATGGCAGACTGCAAAGTGAAGAGGAAGGTAGTATTCATGATTAACAATAATTCTCAGAGTGATAGTCAGTCTTGCAAATTATCAACTATGAGATGATTCCTCAATTGCTGGGATGAAGTTCGTGCACATTCTTCTAAGGCATCTGGCACGCTGTACTGTCACAGACGAGATTAGGCTGGAGGAACCTTCATTCTGATCCAGTCTAACACATCGTACATGCTTATGTTTTTGTTGTGTTTTAGAGGCTACTACAGGTTTGGACGTGGTTAACTGTAAGTGAACGATAATTCTTACCAAATACTTACAAAGGGAATTCAATTGTCTGATTTCACGGATCTTGTGTGCTTGTGATTACATATGCACGTAAATTGATGTTAACAATACTGCAGCCTCAAGTTCAGAGGTCAAGATCCGTGTAAGTAGAATGTTTATATTACAACTGTATGACAAACAATGGAAGGTATCAGAAGCATATTAATGTGTTAAATGTATGAGAAAATTATGTTCACAGCTAGCAACTCTACAGGACAACAGACTGGAATACATAGTATAATAAAGGACAGCCTGCGTTCACAGGCTTCAACTTCCTGAATAGAAGAAAGCCTGAAAAATACACCTGGTATCAACCGACTTTGTGACTAGGACTTACAGGAGAGGTGGATTTTGCAGGGAAAAACTAAACCCAGTCTTTTCAAAAGAATGGCATAAAGAATGTTGTTTCTGGATCTCCAGCAAAGGTAAGTTATTCCTGCTGAAAAGTCTCTTTCTGGAGCTAGAAACACATAAGTAATAGATATGTGGAAAGTATATGAAAAGAACACCCATAAAACAAATCTGCATGACAAAGAAGTCAAAAGATTACTAAATTTACCCTTCACAGTTCAGACTAAAAAAAAAATACACTATTTTCCTAAAGTATCTGACCTTATTTGCTAGAGAGCCCTATGGCAATACACTTAGAGAATCCATTTGGTAGTTCTTATCACCGTATCTGAAGGACTGCCTATTCCACATGTCTGGACACATAACATACCACTATCAAGTGCTGTACTAAAGCAAGGCAACCAGGTTACTAAAGCAAGGTAAGAGAACCTTTGTGTACAGCTCCAAATACAATTATGCAGTGTGCACAGAAGAAGTACAATTCCGAAATGCAACCACCTTTTGAACACCAAAATATAAAGAACACAAATACTTGGTATGTATTTTTCAGAAATACCTATCAATATGTCTCATTGATAGTTCAGAGAACCTGCAGAGACACAAATTGCTGGTTGCATATAGCAAAATAGATGAGTAAATCCAAACTTAATTTTTGACAGGGCAGTTACAAACGAATCATACAGAAATGGGTGCACCATTTCAGTACCCACAGTAACGAAGACGGTGGTTTGAGTTATCCCTTACCAAACCCAAGTGCAGTATCAGATGTGAAAGGCATTTAAACTGACAGACTGAACAACTGATGACTGTAAAGCAACATATAAGAAGCTGATATTCCAGACAGGAAAAAACATGATACTCAAGTGGAAAATCTCACCACTTCTGCTGAATATTTTGACCTCTGTACTGGCAAATTCCTGTTTCACTCAGAACTTGGATGGACAGCTTCAGCATTGCAAATTCTCACCATGCTCAGAGCAAGCACTTGAGCACTTTTCAACAGGCCATTTTGGTGTAATGAAAGATAAAAAGGGACAGTATGTACTTCTCCGTTCAGTTTACCATATGTATCCTATGCAGCAAATATTACTCGCAGTTACCAATTTGACCAAGAGGTGGTACTATGTATACACAGCCATGACAAGGCAGGAGTGGCGGGATAAGCATCTGCTTGCATCTAAACCACCAGATGTTCATAAACACGTATACTGCAAAGGAGCATTTAAAAACACTAATCATGTCCGTGAGGAAAGGCTGACAGACTTGGAATTGTTCAGTGTGAAGAGAAGGCTTGAGTGTGACAACGTATATAAACATATATACATTTGTATATAATATGTATATGTCAACATATATAAATACCTGAAGGGCAGGTGAACAGAGGATGAAGCCAGGCTCTTTTCAGTGGTGCCCTGTGACGAAACCAGAGGCAATGGCCAAAACCTGAAGCACAGGAGGTCCCCTGTGAATGCCAGAAAACACTTTTTCAGTGGCACGGGTTGCCCAGAGGTTTCAGAGTCTCCATTCTTGGAGATACTCAAAAGAATCATCTTTATTACCCAGAATAACTGAGCAAGCTTTACCACCTCATGTTTTTTTATTGGCTTCTCAAATTATACATGAAGTTGTAGATCTAAGTATTGTTAACTCCACAGTAAAAGCTGTTTATTGCTGCCATCTTATTTCCTGTCTTTTGACCCATTATTTATCAATGTCACGACCTTTCTTTAATATTAAGACCTATTTATTCCAAGTCTCCAGTGTTGTTTTGTTTAAATTAGCCTGCATCATACTACATTCTGCTGAGATTTTTTTCATTGTTGCTTTTAACAAGTTTCCTCATTTTCAAGTGGTATCACTTTTTTTAAATTAGGCACAAGATTAACTAATGTATAGATTTTTTTTTCGTACTCCGTGAAGAGTTTAGGATCTATGCAGCTTAGACTTAAATTTTAAGTGCATTGTTTGAACAGTTTAGAGCTAAGTTAAGCTTTGCACTTCCTGCTCTGGGGTCCCCAACGCACAGCTCTGAAGGAATTCTCACTGGCTGTCTTAAAGGCTTCGCATCCCACTCATCTGTAGGTAGGGAAAGTCAGCACTTACTGTATGGTCTGAAAGATAAGCAGTCAACTTCTTCCACTTATCTTGCAAGCCAGCTGTGCAGGAGAGGTGGCAACAGCACGTCCCACCCTGTATAAAGAAATCAAGCAAACAACTTTGCAAGTGGATAATTTTTAAAGAAAAGTGAAGGAAGGAGCTATTGCCTACAAGAGCAAACAGGAGCTAAAGGCTTTCACAGTACGAGGAACTAAACATGGGTCAAGGTAAGCAAAAATCACTTTGGTTATTCCCAAACATTTGCCAGTTGTCTGTAAGGAAAAACAAGTGTCCCTGTTCCACATCAGTGTTCATGAGACTTGCATAAGAGGCGAACTGCTTACAGGGCAGGATCCAGGAAAGTGCTCTAAAGACTGAGGTAGTTCAGTTTGCATGGAGGACTACACAAAACAGGGCAGCAAACAAAGGACAGTATCAGTTCCTAAGACGAGTTTCAGAGAATCTGTAAGAGGCATCTAAGGAAGAAATGTGAGAGTTTCGAAGCAAAGGCAGAAGAGTTATCCTTAATGTAGGGAACGGGTGGTGGGAGAGGAGGAGAGCTAGTCATCTCTCTGCCTCAGTTTTGTAGTGTCAAGTTTTTAGCCATTTACGTGACAACCAGAACAAACATCCTGCATCACAGAGAATATACAAGGTCAGAGCTGGCTCTGTGAAGCTTGAACTGGTTCAGGGTTATGAACTGGGACAGCAATAAGGGGCTTTGGAAGCCAGGCAAGAATCACCTACTGAAAACCACACATGGTAAGATTTATATAGGGAAAAAGAAATGAACCGTTCAATCTAGTGGGTCTCCCATAGCACATGAAGAAGGGACAGCAATAGCAGAACGCATCAATGCAGAGGACAAGGCAAGTCAGAAGTGAGAGACCGATGAAAACTGTGAAGGGCAATAGATGTGGCTTTAGCAGGAGAGAGATGGCTTTACAGGAGAAACGGCTTTACATAGGAGAGGAACGCTCTGTGGATTTTATTTGTTTTTAGATGGAACAAAGGGAGCAGCCTAGGTCAGTAAAGGGAGGTAGGTAACAGGAAATGTCTTATATGGGGCAGCATTTACAATTCACAAGCTTAAGAATCTTAGTCATGAGCTAAGAGAGAACTTAAGAGAGAAGTGAGGTCAGGAGGATTCCCAAGCCTGAGCAAAACCAGGGTGTTACGTGCTCCTCAGCAAGATGTCTGGGAAGATTAAAAACACTACCAAAACCAGAAGAAAAGTGCAAATATATGACCATGCTACAGCTACTGAATACCAAACTGGGTGCCTAAAATGGTGACCATTTTTTTCTCTCTTCAGAACTGTACTATACAGAAGCACGTATTATGTGTATGATGCATGTGTAGGAGACAGAAGGAGGAAAGGGAAGAGGAGGAGAAGCTCTTCTGTTTCCTGCACCTTTGGGGCTGAGACTGCCAATTGATGTGGTGCAAAGAAGGAATAACTGTTTGATTTGCTGTGATCCAGCACAGTTCAAGGACCTTACAGTTACTGAGCAGAAAGTCTCAAAGGTGGAGGGGGCACTGTCGAAGAGGAGAAAAACGCGATCAGCTGTTTGTATGCCTCAGATTCATTCTGTATTTTTCTCACACTACAGGTCTGAGCATCAAAAAATGTGATTTCAAGATCCCAGTGAACAACAGTAACCACCACACAGAAGAAATCAGCATTGAAAGGCTTATGGTGAGGCGAGGACAGCCATTCACTATCACTGTGAGCTTCTCAGCTCCAGTACACAGCTACCTGCAGCTGCTGAAGAGGACCGTCCTTGTAGTACAGACAGGTAACATCATTACCATACCTATCAAAGCTTTGGTCCTCCCCCTGAATAACAGAGCTGGTGAAAAAAAGTCATCTCCAGAGCTGGACAGAGGTGCCCACATTTAAAAGTGAGGCTAATGAACTGTCGTTTAAGGCTGAGTAGAGACTCCTGCTGCTGGGGCTGCAGGGTCAAAACTAGATCTCTTTCCAGAAGACACACTGCAGCACAATAACCTATGCAGGGTCGCTAATCCGAGATTTGGAAGTACGGAATCTGTCTTGGCTTTTGGTTCAGGAACATTCAAACTCAGCTAGCCTGTTATATTTTCCATTACTGAGCATTTTTTTACTGAGACCCCTAGAAGGGCAGCAGATTTCAGCCCCAGACTGCGCTACCATAATCTGAGCTGGCTGTGACTTTTGTTAAAAGACACTGAATACCAGAAGCAGCAAGACTGTACCATTCTGGCTGTTCCTGGTTTCTACAAATCTATAAAATACACATCTCACTGTCAAACATGGAGGCCTGAGTGCAGCACTAACCTTAGAAAGATTCAATTTACTAGGTGTTAAGCTACTAAAGGGTTAAGACTGTCACAAGAAAGGAGAACTATGGCTCCAGATATAGACAAGGTCCCTTTAAACTGCATGAGGCAAGGATGAGTATCTTAAATAGACACAACTGTATCTTTCTGACCACAGGATCACATCCTTCCAAAGCGGATAGAACCCAGACTGAATTTTCAATCTCCAGCCTGGGAGACCAGAAGCAGTGGAGCGCAGCACTGGAAGAACAAGACCCATGCTTCTGGACCATCTCAGTGAATACACCTGCCAATGCTCCAATTGGCCAGTACACCCTGCTTTTACGTGCCTGCAAGTCTAGCTATCTCCTGGGCAATTTCACCCTTCTCTTTAATCCCTGGTGCCAAGGTACGTGGTCAGAACAGAAACAGAGGCTGGGGTCAGTTACTTCACAAGAACAGCTTTTGCTGCCTCCATGGAGATCGAGGCTGACCTGCGCAGTGCTCCCCGCCATCCCTCCCTGTTCCCACACCACCTCAGGAAGGAGGCAAGGGCTAAAAAAGGCTCAAGGTTTCCCACCTCAGCACTTCTGCTTCGTTCCTGGAGTGCTCCACTGCCGGAGCTCTTTTCCTCCTTCTAACGTGGCTTGCTTTAGTAGTAAGAGTGCACCAAAAGCCAGATGACATTATTGCTCTGTTATCCCCTCCACCCTCCCGAGGTTACATAAAAGAATTAAAACTGGAAAAGGGAAAGGGAAGTAACACATGAAATGAGGAAGAGATATACACAAAGTCTGACCTCGATAATGGCAGAGATGGGTGTTTGAGGGTCCCCTGCGGCGTGGCCAAGTCGGGAGAGGGGTCCACTGCTCTTCCCGGCCCCCGATGGCTGTGGATGCTGCAGTCCATGTGGCGGTCCACAACCGGCTGTGAGCCTGCAGGCGAAGGCCGCGCGCAGAAAGACGCAGAATGGGGAGAAAGCGACCGTAAGGGGCGGGGTGCCTATCCCTCAGCTCTGATAGGGCACGGCAAGAACTCTGACCCCTCTGTTCTGCCCACTCCCGTAGCCCCCCAGGGTGCTGAAGGCCCTCGGACTTAGTCTTTCTGTGGGTAACATTACGTTTATTCTGGCCCACTCAAATCATACCGTAATGAGGAAAAAATGTTTGAAAAAGTATTTCCTACAATTTTTTGTAGGAAATTTCCTACAATTTTTTTGTAGTTAAAATCTACAAAGATTTTAAGATGAGTTAAGGTAATAATCGGTCTGATTAAGGCCACATAACCTTCTTCTAAGGAGAAGAACATTCAATGACCAGGAGAGTAAAAGAGCTAGCTAGTACAATAGGCCAGGCCTGGAGGAACTTCTTGTACAAGAAAACAGAGATAACAGTGAAAGTTATCTTTCCTGCTTCATTCAAACTCTGGGGTATTCTCTACCGGGCAGAATCCAGGGACTGATGAAGTACCTGGAGAGCAGTGGAGTCTGCTGATAGAAGAGAAATGCAAATGTATCCGAGAGCAGAAATGCTTTCTTCCTGATGCTTTTTTTCTTCTAATCTAGATGATGAGGTGTTTTTGGCTAATGAGGCACAGCGACAGGAGTACGTTTTAAACCAAGAAGGTGTCATCTACTCAGGGACTGAAAATGCCATCCTAGCACAACCCTGGGACTTCAGTCAGGTAAACAAGGGGTCCAATGTCTGTGCTCTCTTGCAGCCACCACCACAAGCAGAAGTGTGTGTATCTCCTGTGTCTGTAGGATGCTTACTTCCACACTGTGGCTCTGATGAAATAACTTGTTGAATGCACTCACTGTGGCTGTGAGAGGAGAGGAGAACAGAAGCCTGGATATAAAGTCCTGTAGCCCAGTGGATGTAATTTTAGTCACCTTCTCAGGCTGTTCCCTATGAAAAAAGGCATTGCTCTATACCTGGGTTTCATGTACCTTCCTTTCATCAATAGCTTTAAAAGTATTTAATAGACCTTAGCAATACTGTCTAGTTCATAAATTAAGGACAAGTAGATCTTCCAGTTTGCCTAAGGCCATGTGACACAGCCAATTACCACAATGGGATTTTATTCCACTACTTCTGTGCCAACAGAGTGCTCCAGAAAAGCAACAATTTATCTTAATCAAAGGGATGCAGTGTCATGCTAATGCATTTCCTACCTTGCTTCAAGAAAGTTGTAGGTCTGCCTTTAGTGTGCTGTGCTCTCCCTCCACATCTCTGCTTGGGCCTCTCCTCCACAGCCTGCTTACCTAAACTATCATCAGAAAGGGAGAAATAATCTGCATAGCTACAAACCTTTGCAGGGACTCTAGACAACAAATGTTCAGGCCAAATTTCCTGACATGATGTGTTCTTTTTTAAGTTTGAGAAGGACATTGTGGACATCTGCTTCACACTGCTGGATGTAGGTGAACGGCATCAACAAGACAAAGATCACGCCCAGCGCAAAAGCCCTGTGTACATCTGCCGCACAGTTGCTGCCATGGTAAGGAGAGCAGACAGCAGCCCTGGCTCCAGTGGAGAGACCCGAACACACAGTGAAAGCTAATCCCTATTTATAGCAATCCATTGTCCCAGACCTGTTCCATACAACTCCTGCCCATCTCCAGTCCTTCCTCATGTTCCTGTCGCAGACAAATAGTGCTCAGGAGTTTGTTAGCACTGGCAGTACACTTACTGAATAAATCTCAGGGGAGACTGTTGCACCTGTTCTGCTCAGCCATGACCTTCATGCTTTGCACAAAAAATCCTTTGGTTATATCTGCCTTGGGAGTAGCTTTATCATACAGAATGAGGTGTACCTACCAAAGAGAGGCTATATCCTAATTCATCTTTTTCTCATTCCCTGCAGGTGAGCTGTGATGAGTTTAGAGGAATCCTAACAGAATGCGGGACCGAGCAATACCACAATGGGAAGTGGCTGGGAAGCAGCCCCATTCTCCAGCAGTGGGCTGCATCCCAATGCAAGCCTGTCCATTATGGGCAGTGCTGGATGTTTGCTGCAGTCATGTGTTCAGGTACAGTGGTGGTTCAAAGACGTTTGTGTTGAACAAAGCCTTATTTGGTAAGCAGAACCTCTAGCATGTGCCTGAATTCCTGGATTAACATAGGTCCCAGTAACATAAATCTGTAATCTTTAGGTGAGAGGCAACTCCTCAGAATTTTCTCAACAACATTCAGTAATGGCAGCTTTGACATAAGAGAATACCAGCAAATACCAGCAAACATTCAGCAAACACTATTTGCTGAATGCACCTATGATAGCTTATTTCCTAAGATGGAAATACCTCTTGCAAAATTCAAACAGCAGGCCTGGTTCCATGTGTAATAGACCGCCTACCAAAAAAGGCTCTACATTTGTCAGCGGAGGCAACTTTAAGACAAGACGGACAACTCATTCACAGCTCTTTCTTTTGCACAGTTCTGAGGTGCCTGGGAATACCTACCAGGGTGGTCACAGGCTTTACATGGGCTCACAATACTAACAGGAGCCTGAGTGTGGACGAGTACTATGATGACGATGGGAGACTGCTTACACAAGACAAGAATGCCCGTGTCTGGTAAGAAAACAGGGCAGGGTCTAAGCAAGAATTCAAGACAACACCTTTATCTAGAAAGTGGTAGAGGGGAGAAAAGAAAGAGGTTAACAGCTACAAGGAGGTGGATGGGAGACAGCTCAGCTGAGATGTTGTCTACATAACCTTTTCTTGAAAAATTGTCACAAGCCAAACTGAAGAGTGCCCTATGACTACAGCCAACAAAGGAGAAATGATAGCCCAGTCCAGCTGGAGAAACTCCACTTGTGTCAAAAGCCATGGACTCTGCTCTCCTCAACATGCACTGAGATCTTTCAAAAGGGGATTAATTTGCTGTAGCGTCAAACTGTACCTCAGAGCTCAATTGATTGTTATGTACGTGTTATGTTGTCTCTTGCAGGACATTCCATGTTTGGAACGAATGCTGGATGGCTCGAGCAGACTTGCTACCAAAGTATAGTGGGTGGCAGGCACTAGATGCCACCTGCCAGGAAAAAAGCAAAGGTAAGATAACAGAGAGAGACTTGTGGGGGTAGAAGGGTGAGTGGACTGGAGAGCAAATAAAGCAGTTCAATCCTCCTCCCTTCCACAGTTTCCAGTAGAAGGATGCTAAAGGACAGGAACTTGCCCTGGTGACTTTACACACTAAATCATTATTTATCTGTTTAGCTTGTGCAGCCTGTTTAGCTCTAAAAACTCTTTATCATAGTAATGCTCCCTAATGCCCTCCTAAACCAGATACTTCGCCATCCCCAGTACAGGTCTAAACTAGTCATGGGTCTAGCTGGTAAAGCATCTGAATCTTAACTGGGCCGTATTTTCTCTTCAGGTCCATCCTTTTGTGGGCCAGCCCCTGTTCGAGCCATCAAGGAAGGGGACACAGAAGCTGATTATGATGTCTGCTACTTCTTCGCTGCCATCAATGCCAAGTGCCAGGTCTGGATACAAAAAGCAGATGAGACACTCAAGCCAGCTCTTGGTGGCACAAAGTATACTGGCAACAACATTAGCACCAAGAGTATAGGCAGTGAACGCTGTGAGGATATCACACAGAATTACAAGTATCCTGAAGGTATGGAGCATCACTGTGCCATAGCTATAGCTATAGTTACTCTGGCAAGTGTTAGCACCAAGGTGCTTTAAAAATCATGAAAAATCTTTGACAAGTAGACTTTCAGGTACATCCAATGAATGTCCTGTCAGCTGAAATGCTCGAACTGCTCCAACCAGAAGCACAACAGGGTCTCTCTCTATGCTCTTAAAAACAGTCATCTGCAATACTGTCAGGATAATTCAACAACATCCTTCTGCTTTTACTGCTTCACACTAATAAACAGGAAATTACACTAAAATATGCGCTCCCTTTTTTTTGACAGGTTCTCTTCAGGAAAAAGAAGCACTTCGCAAAGCCTACAAAAATACAAAGAAACTTGAGACAACCAGCAGTAGCGAAACACAGTCTAGTTCCATTACTGCTGCCCCTGAAGAGCCAGTTAACCTTTTCATCCACCTCAGGCTAAAGAGTTCTCTGTTACTGGGACAAGATGTTGCACTTTCAATTGAGGTGTTTAACCACAGTGGTGGAGAAAAGGCCACTCACCTAGTCGTAGGGGCCCAGTCTCTACATTATAATGGTGTGCCTATTACCCAACTTTGGAAGGAAGAGTTTCATTTTATCCTCAAAAGTAATGAAGGTAAGGATTCTACCAGCTACAAGGCTAAAAAAGCCTTTCTAGTCTTCTCACTTCAGGAAAAATGCACTTAGCCTTAAGTTTACAAAAGGTTGGCAGAGTAGTTTGATTACAGGTGGTTTAAATAAATCAGTTTGGCAATATCACCTTAAGAGATTTTGAATCTGACAATCCAGTTTGGTGTACTTAAACTTTTAAATGGGGCAGCTTTTAGTAAAATGTTAGGCACTAAACACTCCTAGGTGCCATGCAGGCCAAGACTAGACTGTACTTCTCATCTGCATTGTCATCTCTATTTCACTGCTCTGTATTCCAGTTAACAGCATGCAGGTCTTAGTGCCTTACTCACAGTACAGAAAAGAGCTGGGAGAGAACTATCTGCTTAGACTGACTGCTACGCTGAGAGACAAGGACTCCTTCTACACATACTTGGCACAGGAAGAGATCAGCGTTTGTGACTCACCTCTCGCTATTGAGGTTTGATGAGTCTATGGTTCTGTTACTGCAGTAGTGAAAAAGCAGCTCTCATAGTCATGAGCAGCAGAACAATTTTGCTGGGTTGTGTGGCTCTCCTTATGCCTTCTGTCAAAGCACGAAGACATTAGTTTGGCAAAGGTTGAGTTGTGCCACTGTTGCATACAGTACTCCCACTTCTACCCTGTCTACGTGCAAGCATAAGGCAATCCCAGTAACTCCTAACTCACCAGCCTCACTAGAATCAGAGGCTGCAGGGGGAAACTACAGAAAAATATTCTAGTTGAAAAGAAAGTAAGCTGGACTTTGGCCTTCCAGTTTACTGGAAGCTCAGACGGAAACTTCTGACACCAAAGCATCATTAATCCCCCTTCAATCATGGAATGTCTTTCTTACTCTTAGTTTCAAGTCATTTCCTCCTTTCAACAGTTTCCAGAAAACATGGTACAGTATCAGCCAAGCACAGCAAAGATCAGCCTCCTGAACCCTCTCACAGAACCCTTGGAGAAGTGTGTGATAGTGGTTGCAGGGCGAGGACTCATTTACAGACAAAGAAAGTACAGGTAAGTGCAAACAGGTTGATCTAAGAATGGCAAATGGAAAAATAAGACACAATAGGTAGAGAAACCCTTGCACAGGAAAGGCTGTCTCCAAAATTAAATGGGCAACAACATGGCAGGAAGAGACTGCTACAGCATGAAGGCCCCATCCCGTCCTTTACTTACAGATCATAGATTTCCACACTGGAAAGGAGAAAAGCAGATAACAGAACTTTCAACAGATGTGTAATACATAAGCTAAAGGCAGTAAGTATTATATTTGTGAAAGCTCCAGCCCCAAACGCGTAGACAGCAGAAAAACCCCTCACAACAAAAAGGGTAACGAGAAGTACCACAAGACCTAGGCAGAAATGCACTTTAAATAACATAACAATTACAGGACACTATGAAATTTAGTTCATAGTGTTTGGGGGTTTTTTTGCAAATTTGCTGTTGCAAAATCAAATGCTTTATAGCCAGCCTGAACATCTGTAAGCAGGGTAAAACTGTATTGTTTGTGACCTATCTTGCCACCCATCACCTACTGCCAGTGATTCAGACAGTCTGGGTACAATTTTAACAGGGTCTTCCCCTTCCCTACTGAAGAACCAGAAAAACCTGACTAAGCCAAGTGGCATCCAAAAATTCATGCTCTCCTTCACATGAAAAAACACTCCGTATGTCTCTTAAGAAGCTGCATTAAGACAAAGTAACCTTAGATGCTTCCATAGGGAGGCCAACCCTCCTGTCGTATCTCAGTCCCAACTATTGTCAGACCACATTCCATTGTGGTAGTTTAGATAACTGCTAGCCTTCTGGTTTTGGTCAGTTCGGGTTTTCTTCTTTCCTTTTTTTGGCACCACACTTGTGGCTAGCAAATATATCTCCTTGGCCCTGGGAACTAGAAATCCAAAGAGGTGCACATCCTGTTTAATCTCCTCTTGTCTTTCAGGCTGGGCTCTGTGCAACCTAAAAGCATTAAAGAGCTGCAAATCCCATTCACCCCCACCCAAGCAGGGCCCAGAAGACTCACTGCACATCTTACCTGCCTTCAACTCCAGAACCTGAAGAGCTACAAAACTATCGACATTGCAGCTGCCTGATGCTCAGCTTAAAACACGTCCTGCTGTCCTGTTTACAAAAGAGTGGTCGTGATCCATGAGCTCAGGCAAGCATAGATATTAACCGTTTAATAAAGTTTAATTAATTAAAACCACATCTGACTTCCTTTGTACAAACTCAGCTCTCTCCCATCTGTCACTATGCCCACTCTCCAGCTTTATAAGCTTAACTTTATTGTGATGAAAATGGCTTCAGTGTTCAAGCAGATGCTACATTTCTCACCACACATACATGCTGAACCCACCACTGCTTAGCAATTTCCCCTACCCGTGGCAAAAAAAGTATATCCTAGAATATTAAAGTGATGAAAATTGTAATATTTCTCTAGAGATACAGTCTTATTCCACTACAGATCCCTGGTAAAGCAGCAAATATTTCCTACTGCTCTCTGAGAATACTTCAGTCTTCTCTAAGGTTAGGCAGGAAATAGCAGCAGTGCTGTGAATTTTATAACAGTTCATCAGGCTGCTTGCAAAGGAATTAAGGCTTTTTCCTTCTGCATGTATACCAACTGAAAACATAAAGCCACTCAAGCAAATCTAGCAGTATTTTATTGTTCTTTGAACCCCACAGTAGTTGTCATGCCTGCAGAATGGGGCACATTCACAGCATTAAGATGCAGCACTGCACCATCCCCAGAATCCAAGTGAAGTAACACCTTCTGGAATGGTGAAGAGCAGCTTCCTAGTGGAAAACTGCTGTTACCAAGTGGCAGTAAAGTTCTCTCCAAAGAACAGTGTTCTCACCATTCTCACAGTAGCTGGAGAACAGAGAGATTCACTGAACAAGTATATGCCTGAGCCAGTGGCAGCAACACATGTAGACATGGGAGAATTAAACTTGATGCTGTGTGAAGTTCTTGATTTTGTTCATGTTGTGATCTACTGCACCAGTTAGAAACTGCACCCAGCCTTCCTCTGATGGTGGACATACATGGCTTGTCCTGCAAAAGTGGAGGAAATTCATTAGGAAAGCCTCCTGAGTGTCTTACACCTATGCATCCAGACAACACGTAAGTATTGTGAAGTGCTGAATTATCACAGGACTGCTACAGCCACAGACTGTCTTCAGCAAGGAAGGACCCACATCTATATCTCTAGTCCCAAAATTGAATGTATTTGTCTCTGTCTTCATCCCTACCATCCTTTTCTTATTCTTGTCCCTTTGTGAGTGGATAAGATCATAATTATTCCAAAATGCCAGCATTTACTGTTTGGAATTGAGTCATCTTTGAAAAAAGGGAGAATGACCACAACCTTCGTAGCAGGAAACACACACACCCCTATAAAACGGTAACTGATACTCACTTTGTAATCTCCAAGACTTTCTTTAACACCGAGGCCAACTTAGCAGCCTAGAAAGAAACAAAGGGAAATAAAGTGAGCCAATCATGGAAAACAGGTGGTAAGCAGCAGTGGAAAATAAAAGGGGGTGCAGGAATGCTTAATACAACCAATAATGAGCAGAACTGCCATACATCCTGATGCAGAAGGAAGCTAGCTATCACCACCATGCTGGCAGTGTCTCTCAATCTACCACTGGCTGGGACAGGTGAAAATAAAGACAGGCTGTTTTCTAAAGCATACAATAAAATGTTTGTTTTGTGGTTTGTTCTTTTTTTTATTTATAAAGGTAAGCCTATTAGAAACACGCAACTCTTTACTAAAGCATGAAGTTAGAAGTGACTGACCATAATGCAATTGGTATTAAGCAGTACCTTCTCTTTTACCCCCCAAAATCAAGCCTCTGGACAAAGATATGGAACCAGAATTAAGAATAAAAATCTCAGATCAGAGAAGACGCATATTTAATTTATGATGCAAGGGACTACTCTAAGTTATCTAATGCAGCCTCCTCCTCAAAGCAAGGCCTGCCTGCCTACCTCAAATTCAGCCAGGTTGCTCAGAGCCTTGCCCAACTGAATTTTGAGTAATGCCAAAGATGAGAATTTACTGCTTCTCTGAGCAGATTGTTTCAGTACTTAACTATGCCCATTGTGAGAATTTTTAATTTTTATTTTTAATTTAAGTAACTCTATTTGACCAAGTCTACATTACTCAAGGAAGGAAACAGACATGCAGCACATCAGCAGCCTTAGATCTCACTTTCCTGAGGTAGTCACTGGATAGATCTATGGATTATAGTTCAGAGCCAAAACACAAGTGGCCATGCTCTTCCTTGAAGAAGTAAAGATAAGACGTGCATTTCCACCTGAAGGAAGCTATGTGTAGAAGAACAAGAGGGGACTCTTCATCCCTAAGAACTTGCTACTGAGACAGTCACTAACACCCACCCCTCCCTGACAGTCATAACCTTTCCAATTTGATTTCTACCCCTTCTCTACAGCCGAGTGAGCAGACCCACATGCAGGCTGCAGATACTTACGTTGAGTCGCACAGCTAACTGGTTCATAGGTGGATACATGCTCAGTGCAAGCTCATCAACACTAGAAGAGAAGAGGAAAGCAATGGAAGAAAGGTCCTGATAGCACAATGCATGAATCCTCGTCACATCCTACGCCCACCCAGAACGTAAGTCAGGAATGTCAGTGCATGACAAGGAGACAATGTCAGCCATGCTCCTGGGATATCTCATTGCCTTCTCAGACATCTGTGTGCCACTCTCACCTTAGAATGACACAGCTCCACCCCAAGCTGCAAGATATGTCTTTCCCCCACAGCTGCTTTCACCACCTGATCACAGCTTCAGTATCCTAAAGGTTTTCCTAATCCACTTTCTAGACCTCAAGAAAGACAGGGACTGCTCCAGAGAAAAAACGGCATGGAGAGAGGCCTGCTTACCTTGGGCTGATCTCATTAGCAATATCTGCAACATCATCCAGCTGAGCAATCTGCTCTGGACACTCAGCTTTGCCATAAGCCTTCACTACACTCAACACCTTCTTCAGGCAAGCTTTAGAAGCCTTCATTAATCCCATGCAGGAGGTTAGCAGCTTCCGGTCAGCTTCTGACCAGTATGTATCTCTGTTGCCCCGAAAGCCCAGCTCTTCATCTTCCATGATGTCACTGTAAGGGTCTTGCCCTTCCACCAGAGCCTGAAAACCCAGAGCCTGATATCAGTTCCAACAATACCCAAAAGGAAAGGAAAAAAATAATACAGAAAGTGTACATGTAATTTATGAAGGTCTCTCTCTTCAGTCAAGATCTCAGTTGACAGATTCTGTTAATCCTGCCAGGACTGGATTAGAAAAACAAATCCCCCACTCCAATTCAGCAGAGCAAACAGAAAAATCTTGGTAAATAGTGCCATTTTTACATCAACCTAAAATGCCCAACCACGCCACCCCACAATTCAGGACATGGTTTTATGGAAACCATGTATAAAGTAAACCAGATTTATGTTAAAAACTCCTTAAGACTCAGGCATAATACAATAATCTAGCTCACATCAAAACAAATTTCAGTTAAAGCCTGTATTTGAAACAACCCCAGAGCTGCATCACTCAACCATCAGTGCAGGTTCCTCAAAGGCTTAAAAGCTTCCTTACATGTTCCATCTCCTCCAGAGCATCTTTGACCACACCTAGACATGCAGTCAGAGTTGACACAACTGCTGCCTGGTTATCTGTAAAAGCAAAAGGATGAAAACTGTGGCACTTCTCTGAATCAAATCATCTCACAATTACATTCACCTTGATTTTTGATCATTAGATCTTGAGATCGCAGGACCAAACTTTCTGCAGAGCTCAGAGCTGCACTGTTGACACGCTTGGCTTCTAAGTTTGTACATTACAAAAACAGACAGGTTCAGACAGGTTTTGCAGAATGACCGAGCCTTCATGGCACTAGCTAAAATGCACCTTACAAGGGCTACCGATATCCCAAGACAACATGTCCTAGTTCTGTTGTTCTGCAGGTACAGTACGCACCTCGTGGCAGGTTGGACACTTGCTCACATGCCTCCCACACACCACCAGTTGATCTAAGTTGCTCCTGAGACAAGCTGAAACAAAACAAAACCACAAAAGACCAAACACCACCACTCTGTTAGACTGTGGTTTTCTTTTCTGCACCAAAGACAATCGAAACTCGTAGAATCTCTGCTGGGAAGATGTCACCAATAGCTTGTCATTAGTACTTCATGTTTGTAAAGCAAGAAGTGCTGGCTCGTACTTACATAATTATCTGTTGGAACAAGAAACAAGAGCCTCTTACAAACGCCTCCAAACATGCTTAGGCATATTACTTATCTTTCAGAACCCGCTGAAATCAGAAGTCTGTATTAGAGATTGATGACTTCTGCCTAAGGACAGTGGCATGTATCTGCAAAGAGGAAGTGGTCCACAGGAGTCCTATAACTAGCTTTATAAAGCTGTGCCGATCATTGTGCTTGATAGTTCACAGCAAAGAGCAAAACCTACCAAGCTGCAAATACTATCCATCACGTTGATACTGCTTCCAGCATCTTTCCTTGGTAGAGACAGGATGAAAATAATTCTCCATGTAGTCTGACTTGGTCATGGAAAAAGTGGGTACTGTTAGGGCCTTCAGCGTACCCCACCCTCCTAGGAGTTTAGCTGGCTAAGTACAAGGTCAGCTCTTTGCTGACAAGAGGTACTGTGAAGAAAGCTGGGGGTGGGAGATCTCGCTGCCCAAGCAGGGTGTTTGAATTACATCATCTTTAAGGTCCCTTCCAACCCTAACCATTCTATGATTCTAAGTGAGCACCAGCCCTTCCGTACCCTAGGAGGTGCTTTTAGCCTGACATTCTACCACTGGGCTGCCTTTGTGCTACAGCTGTGTCTGCACCCAGTCTAATACTCCCCTGATTCTGACCAGGATCCTGACCCACTGATTTGACCTTCCTGCCTTGACCTCAGACCAAACTCACTGCAATGGACATGCTGGGCAACCACTGGATGGTGTCCAATGCCGGTTACTCTCTCTGGTCCTGACTCTGATACTGACTTGCTGGCTGGACTTTCCAGTCTGACCTCATCACTATGGGCTTGCCTGACAATATGAAGTGAACCTCGGTCCCCTCACCAGCACTGCTCTGATCAACTCTGGTACAGGGGGACAGGACCCTTGCAGATGAGGCTACTGCCTCTTCCTGAATCGTAACAAGGCTCTGCTTCTGCCTGCCTCCTTCCCTTAGGAAGAGCTCTGCACTTGCTGCTTCCTAACAAATATGCCTGTAACTTTTTCTTCCTTTTTTTTTTCTGGAAAATTACTACCTCTCCAATGGAGCACTGAGAATTGTTTCTGTGAGTTGGATCATTCCTTCCACTACTTCAGTGGTAGCATCTCGTACCATCTTCCGAAGAGTAGTACCTGGTTGAGATTGAGAAAAATCAAGAAAGCTGCCACTAAGTCAACACAGACAGAAAGCAACTGCTGAAGACAACACATAGACTGCTCTGTTAGTGTGCACAGGCCATAAATGAAGTTACAACTGTTCTGAAGGAAACAATGTGTTTCCCAGTTCCACAATTACTTTGGGCAAGGATCTGAATGTTTTAAAAATATGAATGCTCTAACAGGTCCCATGTTACCACTGTTTCACAGATGGAAATTTGCAGTAGCCAGTAAGCAGTTCACTCATAAACATGTTGCAAGCCTATGGGACAGCTGATAATGGGACTAACTGCTCATGATAACTTACTCTCCTGCAGATACCAGATAACATATTAAGCTCTGAAATATTTGGTCTCTTTACATAGTGGCAAAAAACCACCACTGCATTTATTGACAACTGCTATGCTGTCACTATCTCACCTTGGCCCTTGGGGAGCCAGTAGTACACTGTGGCAACTGCAAGAACAGCATTTTGCACATCTTCACTCAGTTTCTGGCAGTCCTGAAAATTGAGAGGTGAAGGGATTAACCACGGGTAGCGCATGGATGCACTGTGTTTAAAATCTCACTATCAGCTACACTCAGATTGTTTTAAGAAAAGGGAAGTATAGTAAGCGCCATCTTGCTTGAGAAACAAACAGCACAAGAAAGTACTGTAAGGAAGCTGTGTATGCTATGAGCCATCCTTGTGTGGCAGAAGAGTATCTTAGATCGTTATTCTGAACTGGAGATCTTTTTTTTTTCTCCTCCAAACACAGGTGTGACAAACTTCTCTCAAACAACAGCAGAAAGTGCTATGCATTCTTTACTGGATCTAAGGTCTGTACTACCTGATACCCCGCCTCTATCAGCAACCACCTGTTAAAGACAGCAATGTAAGGTATCAGTTCTCTGGGCAGTTCTTGAACTGGATTAATACACCCTGTGATGCAAAGCCCCTACCGATATCCCTTGTTGGCACTGAAATAATTGACTTTGTTTTAGTCAACTGAATAAAGAGATGCCTGAAACTTGTCAAACACGTTGTAATTTCAGTCAGCGGGGGCTTTCCCTCACCTCTGCAGAAGTCCATGGAGGCCTTGAGAATGCCAGACTCAGCTTTGTAGCTTCCTGTGAAGTTACTTTGAATGTCTGACCTAAAAAGGATTTAATGGAAACAAAAGAATCAAAACTTGAGAAAAAGACAAAAGAACAGAGAAGCTAGATAAGCCACATCTCTGATACTACGTTGCCCTATCTGATTGCCATCTGATTGCTATTTCTTCCTTCCAATAAATTAAAAAAAAAAAAAAAAAAGCAAACACAGATTAAAAATTCCATAGTGCATTTGAGCCTTGGTTGTGGTGTGTGTGCTTTGTGTACTTTTTTCTTCTTTTTTTTCTTCTTTCTTCTTTTTTTTCTTCTTTTTTGTTTATTTTCTTTTTTCTTTTTCTTCTTTGTGACGTCCACAACCCCACTGTGGGTCCTGGTCCACGTCATCTTCACCGGGATGGGCTCTCAGGCTTTAAAAACCTCGATGTGAGAGTTGCTCCGACACCGGTCGCTGCTTTACCAGCGCCAACATCCCGACGTCCCCCCGAGCCGGAGCCCTTCCGCGCCCTGGCACCACGGACAGCCGCCCAAAGCGCCCGCCCCTAGCCCAACCGGCACCTCCAGCGCAGCCCAACCCCGTTCGGATCCCGCACCCCACCCCTACCTAGCGCGTCCCAGAAGCGCGGCAGCTCGAACGCCTCGCGGCCCTCACCCGGTTCGCCGTCTGTAACGGCAGAGAGAGAGCTCAGCCAGCGGAGACGAGACCTGGCCTGGCCTGGCCTGGCCTGGCCTGGCCCGGCCCCCACCTCCCACTCGGACTCGGACCCGGCCCCCACCTCGGACCCGCGCAAGTACCGCCCGCAGCGCCTGACGCAGCTCCCGCAGCGGCTCCCGCGCCTCCATGGCTGCGGTCGCGGCCACCGCCCTGCTCGGTGTACGTCACATCCGCTTCCGGGGAACGGCAGCCATAAGGCTGCCCCCTCCCATGCCGTCCGTTTTTCCGGCCCCGCGCGCACAGAGCAGCCCTGGTGGGAGGGAGACGCTTTAATGGTGGGGGGACGGGAGGGGCGGGGAGGGGCAAGGACATTGGAAAGCGCGAAGATTCCCCCTAGAGCAGCAAGTGCAGGTCCTCGAAGTTGAGCAAGTTGTTGGCCGTCTCGGACCAGGCTGCGTGAGTCGCCCCGTCCATCTCGGGGGCCAGGCTGTTGGTGCTGTCCAGAGCATGGTTCGTGCCCCCGATGACTTCTTGGCATTCAGGGCACTTGCTCCTCTCCATCGCCCCCCCACACTCCCCGATCACATAGATGTGCCCATTTCTGCACTTGAACCAGTGGCCACGGGGACAGCCAACAGCGCGGACGATCTGCACCCGCTCGGCCTCAGAGATGCCCAGTCCCGACATAGGCAGGGCAGTGCGGAGCCTCTCCAGGGCAGCCACCACTTCAGCCTCCTCCTTCGCCGTAAATTTCTGTGTCCCATCCAGGACCTGACGTGCGCTGGCAATCTCTGCTGCAAGCGCTGGTGTAATCATCGTACCTACGCCTTTGCATCTCGACAAGAGGCTCACCAGATAGGTCAGTCTCTGCAGCTCAGACTGCAGGTCAGATAGTTCCTGTCCTGTAAAGCTGAGGCGTGGCTTATCCAGCCACTCCTGGACTTCATGCAGCCGTGTTCTCAGCCCTTTCCTCTCACTTGGGTCAATTTTGTTCATAGAATTGGTTAGGTCTGCTACACGTTCATAGAAGTTAAGTAGGTTCTGAATCAGTCCAATACTCTTTGTGGAGAGAGCAGAAGTTTCTAGTTTTTCTTCTAGCATGAGGTACTTCAGGGGTAGATTCCTCTGCAAAACAGCATTCCCTATCAGTGCAGCCTTAAGTCTTTGTCTGCTAGACTCAATTTCCTGTGCTGGGCCTTGGATTTTCTCTTTTACCTTTTCTATCTCATCTAGCCGCCTTTTCACAATGGTGCCATATCTCAAATTCTTTCTGATAGGTGTCTGACAGATAGGGCATACCTTCAGCTTGATGACATCACCATCTTCATCCATATAATGGTCAAGACCTTGGGATTCAAAGATATGGCCACAGTCTTCAAGCTGTACAAATCGAGCACTTGGGTCTTCCTCATAGCCAAACAAGATCTGTGTGAGTTCCTCGTGGTCACAAATGAGGCACTTCTTTGGGCAGGGCTCTCCACAAAATCCAATGCATGTATGCCCACAGTGCAGCATCTTAGCACATGGCATATTGCAGCGAGGCCTGTTGCACGGTTCAGAGCAAAGATTGGTACACTGGTAGTGCTGGCACCGCCACTCGCATGGCTCGGCACATGGAAAACATCTCTCTCCACATTTCTTTTTACATCTACTGTGGATACAGTGATTCTGGCATTCCAGCTGACAGGGAGGACATTCTGTAACACAAGGCTGCTGACACTTGTGGGAGCAGACCAAGAAGCGTTTGCATGGGCTGTTACATGGCTCGTGAAATCTTCCTTCAAAGCAGGTATGACAGGAACCTGAGCATACATGGCCACACTCCAGTGTGACAGAACACTTAGTCTTACATTCCACTGGCTTCCCAAGTTTCATCTCCTCAGTGATCCAGCATTTAACTTTTTGGTTGTGGCCACATTTCAGTGTGACTGTGACCAGTTCAGGACACCACTTAGTGCATTCCTGCCCACAGAAGTTGTTGCATGTGTGCCCACAGTTCAACTTTTTCTGGCAAGGTTCTTGGCAAAGAAACTCACTGTCTGGAGTAGAGCATGGCACCATCTGCAGGTGACCACACTTAGAAATTGTTTTCTCTACTATGACCATGCATGGTCCACAGGGCTCAAAACATGACCGTGGACAGCGGTGCCCATCTGCACAAAGCACCTTTTGACAAGGCTTTGGGCACTGATACTCTTTGTGCTCTGTGTCATATGGGTGACATGCCCTCATGCAGACATGTCCACAACTCAGCCTAAATTCACAGGGACGACTGCAGCCTCCTTCTGGAACCCTGCTGAAATCTGCTGCTGTAGATACCAGTGTCCTGGTTTCAGGGTGGTTTTGACAGCAAAGTGGCAATGAGCGGCCAATGTGACCTTTCTTCTGAAGGGTGTGAATGATCTTGCTCCAGAGAGGAACCTTGCCAAGCATTCTCATATTTCCAATGCAATACAGCCCTTTCTTAGCTCTGGATAATGCAACACATATCCGATTAGGGATCTGTAAGAACCCAGTTCTCTCCTCTTTGTTGCTCCGCACAAGTGACAGCAGAATAATATCATTCTCCTCCCCCTGGTACTTATCTACTACATGTACCTTCACACCTGCAAAGGTCTTGGCTGGCATGAGCTTGCGCAGACAGAAAAGCTGTCCAGTGTAAGTAGTGAGAATGGTGATCTGAGAAGGTAGGTAATCCTGACACAAGAGGTATTTGCACAGTTCCACCACAAACTGGGCCTCATGAGAGTTCTGGTGGCTCTTCCCTTCCTGGATCTCTTCCTCTGGAAAATCATGTTCCACAAAGAAGAGGTTAGCTGCGATCCCCTGAAACAAGAGAAAGAAATGTCAGAAACAGTATTCTTTTCTAATTCTCTATCACACATTTAATTGATTCAGGTATAAATTTTAATACCTGAACTTGATGTAAGAATTTTAACTCCTTGAACACAATATATTTTGCAGAAAGTCACTTAGGCCAGTAATAGAGGACAAAAGCAATTGCTTGGATTGCTGAAAACTCACTTTTATGTTCTCATACTTCAGGACAGAAGGATGGTTCTCCAGGTCCTGGTAAATATGAGGACTGAGAAGCTGGGCAATTTCAGGACGCATACGGTGCTGAAACACAAAGCAGCTTTATCAGTCTTGAGGAAGAAGCACCATGTTTCCATGTCAGTATTGAGTTGTTCCACTGCTACAGACTGTAGTTAAATGTGAGACAAGGATGACTTTCCAGCAAGTCAAAAGAGAGCACCTCTCAATCCCCACCCTCCCCCACCCCATTTCTGGCACCACCTGCACTTACAGGAGTAGTAGGAGGAGAATGTTTTCAATAAAATTATCTGGCAAGGCTGCTGTAATTAGAATGCTGGTTTCAGTGCAAAGCCAAGAACAGCATTCGAGATAACAAAATCCAGCACCTCATCATAACCCCTCAATACAGGTCTGCTGGAAGTAGAATTAACTTCTCCGGGTACCAATTAGATGATTATAGAAATTTAGCAGGAAGCAGCATGAGAAGAATTGTGCTGTCAGTGTCCAGAGTTCTGGAAGTTTCAGATGCCACAACAAGATATTTTCATTGCACTAAAACACGTGGGAACCACAGTGTTGTGGATGACACCACTGAACAATTGGAAATATACTGGAACAGTGTGGCAGTTTGACAGCTCTTGTCATTCTTTCGAGGAATTAAATAGCACATTCTTTTCTTGTAGGCTGCTCTGAGAATAGAAATATAAGCCTAACTGTATCACAAACTTAAAACAACTCAAACGCAATGAGTTTTTGATAGCTCTTCCTTACCTGGTATGTCAGACGGACAAAGGGGAAATTGACTTTCACCAGCCGTTCAAAAAGAGACACTTCCAGATTGAAGTTCTTGGCCAGGTCATATACATTTGCACTAGGACGCAACTGAAAAAGAAAGGATAGGAAGTCTGTTTTTTAGCATTTTTCCTACATACTAGTAAGATACCTCTCTCATCTCATTTTCTGTCACTTGTCCCCCATAGAAAGGCCAGCAACTTGACTGTTGCAGGAACGCTAAACATCAAAGTTAGAAACAGTCACAACTGAAATGGATACAAGCACATGTAAAATCACATCAGTTAAACCAAAATATAAATCCCATGGGAGCTCTCCTCCAAAATTACAGGGGACAGGACCTGTGGAAGCTAGGGAGCAGTAAGTCTTGGCAAACTTTCACATATGGTGTTTGGGTAAGAGATTCTACTTAATTTGTGCAACAGTTAGAGGCATTAGTCATGGATGTTACCTGCTGATGATCTCCAATGAGGATGAGGTGCTGGCAAGCTTTACTCAGAGTAGTAATGGTGTGAGCCTCAAGTACCTCTGCTGCCTCCTCTACAATGACAATTTGTGGCTCTACTTTTTGCAAGATCTGACGGTATTTGGCAGCACCTGAGCACAGAGACATGATAAAGCTTAGCTGAATATCCTTGCATGCAGGCAGTATGACAGGAGTTTTCAGGGAGAGAAGTAGGCTGTGTCCTAGAAAAGACTGGAGCTCTTTCTGAAATTCCCCATTTCAAGACTCAGCTTTTTGAACTTTAAAACAGCTCCATGGTTTCCATATGAAGAGTTATTAGAGAAAGTAGGTGGGGATTACAGTCTTATACCTTGGTCCTTTTAAGACGTAAGATAGCTACTCAATACATGCTACACATAAACAAACACAAAATTTCCCTTCTCCAAAGGGTCAATCGACTTCACACTGTTATCACCAGAAGGTGATGTGGAAATAGCAGTGCAGATATTAGCTGTGCTTTACTCAGGCTCAAGAAGCAGAGCATTTCTATAAGGAGAACACTGCTTGAGATGGAGGGACTGCAAGAACTCACAGAAACTGCTCATGCAGTTAATTGACAACTCACACAGCAGCCACATATGCAAAGGCAGTCAGAGATTAAGAAGGCTGCAGACTAATACAGAGCCTGACCAAGGCTGTCAGGCAGCACATGATATTAATCTTTTGGCAACAAGGCCCTTTAACCATTACTGGATGCAGTGAAATACTGGTTTGCTTCCCAACTGCAGTGCACCTGTAGTTGTCATCCCCACAACTTGGGCCTCCTTGAGAATGCAGAGATCTTCTTGCAGCCTCAGTTCTGTCAGCCTTTCTGCTGCTGCCTGATACTGCTGTTCATGCTGCAGAATCCTCTGTCGAATTAACCCCTGATAGGTCTGCAGCCAAAGCCTGAGAAGAAAGTGCCATTATCATACACAGCAAGGGAAACAGGATAATGACACAGAAGTTCTGAGCTGATTCTTAGAAGAAAGAGAAAGAGGAAGTTCAAAACTTCCTCTGTGTCATTTGGGCAAGAGATTACTAGCATCTGTACTTAGTCCCAAACACACACAGTAGAGGTGACAGAACTACCTGTGCAATACAAGGAAGATAAGGACAAGCATGTTCACATAGGACCTGAACAGATATGGAAAGAAACACAGTGGCTTGAGAGAAAGAGTTTGGAAAATGGAGCAGTTCTAGGAAAGATTTGCCTGACAGACCCTGCAAAATAGCTTTGTCACCTATAAAGCCTCCAGCGTGAGCTCAGATCAAGTTGCCACAGATCCTGAATAGCCCTGGCCTCCAGCTCTGTCATTTTACTCAGTTTCCGGAGCTCAACCTTCATCTTCTGTTTCATTTTCTTCCTCTGAGCAGCAGTTGTCTGCAAAAAAAAGCTCCCAGTAAGCAGTTATGGCACAAAGATTCTCCTTTATCCGCACGCCCCTGTTACTCAATACAGCCAAGCAAAGCCAGAGCATGCTAGTGCATGCAGTTACCTCCCACTGTGCAGTCTTCTGCTGTGGCTGGGCTGTTTCTTCTTCCTGGCCCTCCAGCTGCATAGCCAAGAGAACACTGGCTAGTTCCTGAACACCTCTGTGGTCTTCCTCTTTCCTTCCCTGAGGCTTTACTGCTTCTTCATGCTCAATCACTCTGTCAGCTTGAATCAGGTCAGCCTCCTCCGGGATCTCCAAAAGCTCTTCTGCTTCACCTTCACACTCCTCCTCTCTCTCCTGAGGACCACCTGTGATAGTCACCATGCAGTAAGCTACAGACACTCTAGAGGAATCATACTGCAGCAGTCAGATCACTATATGGAAATTTAGGCTAATCTTCTTTCCATTACTTTAGGGTATCATGTATCTTTCAGTGTTAAGTAGCAGTGTCTCTGGCACATATGCACTACGTAGGCACACATCTGTAGAGGATAGTGTGTGTCTGTCTGTCTGTTCTGTTTTGTTTTTACCTGGATTCTCAGCTCCTATATTCTGTGCAGCATTCCGAGTGAAGAGAGTTACACCAAGGCCCAGCCACTCCAGAACCTTTGAGTGTTGTGCACCACTGTAGCAGAACTCCTCATAATCCTAATACAATGAAAGTCAAATCAGTAGGGCCTATGGCACTTCAGAGCCTTAGGATGATGCTAAAGCAACACCTTGCAGCAGCGGGAAACTAGGACAAAACCCCTGAGACCTCTAAAGCTAGAAAGCCTGAACAGTCTCACATCTTCAGAAAGAGCATCCCTCCTCTCCTTTAGTTTAAGAGGGTCTCATTATGGCCCTCTTCTAGATCACCTAGAATTTCAACAGTTTAAATGAGAAATATTCAAAATGCCTGCCCCACCCAGTCTAGACTCCTGTCACTTGACACAGCATGCTACTCACTCTGTCACCTCCCTAGTAGCCAAGTGATGCCAAAAAGAAGTGTGCTTGGGGAACCTCATACATATTAGCAGAAAGGTTAGTAAGCATACATTGGGACTGCTGGACTCAGAAGAAAGGAACCTCTCTTACCAGTCCATTCATGAGGCTGTCCCAGTGCTGGGGGGCAATACATGCTTCCAAGTGGCACTCATGCAGAACTCCGTATGTTGTGCACTCTAAGCGCTTTGCTCCTTCATAGAGCTCCTGTTCAGCCTGTTTCATCTCATTGGTTATCTATTCATAACAAAGACAAAGGAGGCATCAGCATACTTGGAGAAACAAAGTTGATAAAAAGCAGGATGAAAAACTTATAAAGGGAACAAGGACAGAAGAATTAGGAGGCTGACTTCAGTGTAAGACAAGGTGAAAGAACAGGTGTGAAGGAAGTTTAGTTAGCTCCTCCAATGTACCCACAACCCAGCCCCATAATCTCAGGTGAAGCCTGCACATACATTCACATAGGCTCTGCGGAGATGCATTGGCAAGTTGTATCGGAAGTTACAGTTCTTCCTCAGCTCCCTCAGGGTGAATTGCTTCAGGACCTCACTGCTACTTCTGCCCCCAACACGCACCATCCCATGTTTTTGGAATGCGTAGATTCCTGGGAATGAAAGATAAATATTAGTACTAAAAAGAAAAACTCTCTTTTTTGTAGCAGTACAATGGGTGGGAGGAACACCCTTTGTCTGCAAATGCTAAGGTTGATTGGTCTGTGTGAGAATTTCCTACTGTGTGTCAATGGGGCTAGAGTCACTAGAAAAACCCAAAAGGGCAGGTCATCATGCCAGAAGATGGGAAGAGTTACAGTATAATTTATACCTGACCCTTCATCACACTTGCCAGGTAGCCAGGTAACTCTTACCTTCTAAGAACTGATCCAGTGCATGGTTAGTGTAGCAGACTATGAGGATAGGAGACTTCTGGCCTGTGTTTTGCCACACATGCTTATTAGTCAAGAGAGCTTGAACAATTTTCAAACCCACATAGGTCTTCCCTGTAAAACAAGCTCAGAATCAGAAAAAGATAATCCACCCTCTACAGAGTGCCTTGAAACACAGTAATCATCAAAATTAGATACAATATTTCCCTGTGAGCTGCAAATCTGTTCTGTGCCAAGACAGCCCAACCAAGAGGTAGGTGTTTACAAAATGTAAATAACACTGTCCTTCTGGCCTGTAGATGAGCAAGGCCATATTTTGCAAGCATGTTGCCTTTTGGTTAATACAATGGACCTGACCCAGGGTTTCCACTGCTACTGCATCCTCCAGCCCACTGACACTGGCTTCATACCTGACCTTCATACCTGACCTGCACATGAAATATCCACATACTAGTGGAATACAAGCAGTGGCACTTATTTAGTTCAGGTACCATAATTACAGTTAGTCTTGTAGTTCTTTATTGAGATAGAGGATCATGGCTGAACACTCCCAATGTTCTAACGTGCCAGGAAGACAAACAGGACTGTTGCATGACAAGTACTGTGCTATCAAAAATGAAATTTTTTTCACCCCGAACATAAGCAGAGCCTAAAGTGCTGTTGGTGTCTATTTGCAATGTATAAGATCAGGTAAAGATATTTTAACCTTCTGCACAGCTCATGCTAACTGGGCTACTCAAGCATAAATTATGCACAGGACTAAAGCTCTGGGAACAGTACAGCTTGCTTTCTCTGAAGTTAATGTCCCTGAATGGGGGAATCAAGGAGAACCCCCGAAGTGACAGAGACTTAAAGCAAATGTTTCTCACCAGTCCCAGGAGGTCCTTGAATAACAGCAAGCTCCTTGGTGAGTGCAAGGCTCAGTGCCTGCATTTGAGACTCATCTAATCTCAAGGTTTCCGCTGAAGGCCACTGCTTGGGATCTAGAACATGGACACTTTGCCTTCTCAAACCACCAGGGTGAGTATTTTCATCTAACAGGGGATTTTCCATCAAGGGTGCAAAGTCGTATGCAGTATCCACTGTAAGATATGTTGGATTCTTCACCTGCGTACCACATTCCACGATGTACTTCTGGAATGGGATATCTTCTTCATGGATTTCCTGTAAGCCTTCTAACACATGCCGATATGCCTCAAAGTAGGCAGCTGTCTCTACCATGAGGAAGGAGTCTGAGGGTTGAACCTCTGCCAGCAGTGCCTGGCTCTGTGCAGTAAAACATAGCTGCACAATTCCATTGGCAAGATCTGCATTATCACGATTAGACACAGTGGCAAAAAGGCATGTTTCAAAGTGGTCTTTGGACATGCAGATCAGAGATCCATATAGCAGCCGTTTGGAATTCTGCCATCGTACAAACTTCAATGGTTTTATGTCAAACTGGACTTTGTAAACAATACCAGTTGGGGAACAGAGAGGGGTAATAATCCGTGTGTCAAAGTAGATCTTGATATCATCAAATTTTTTCTTTCTCAGTCCTTTGTCTTCAAAGCTCTGCAAAAGCTCAAAGATACCTTCCCTCAAAGGCCTTATAAAATCTTCTCTCAAAAGCCGAAAATGGGTGTCAAGATAAATGCTGGTACTCTCATATCTTCCAGAAACAATATTGGGACGTAGAAAGGGTTTCTCGTCATGGTGTAACTCATTATATGTTGGATAAATGGTCATTGTACGATAGGTTTCTTCTTGACTATCAGTCCGAGGCTGCATGAGAGTATAGTTATCAGCTCTCAGTGTGCCTTCACGTCTCTTCTCCTGCAGATGCTGCACAAGCATCTGGACTTTATTTAGATTCTTCTCTGTTTCTTCTGTGATCTCCACACCAGAGGCTCTCAGGGCATTTAGAGATGTTGGCAGGACTGTCAAGAGCACAGAGATTTTTTGCACAGAGCTGGCTGGGAAAACACTGATGAGGTCCTGAAGAAGTAAAATGATGTTGTGAATGTGCACAGGGTACTTCTGGCGTACAGCAGGGACTGCTTCCGTCATCATGTCAGCCACATACTGTGGCAAACAGATTTTGAGAAAGTTGGACTCCTTCACCACTCCAAGAAGCTGCTGGACACTCTGTCTATCCATTCGGGAGCTGCATGCTTTTTGAAGCACTTGGCAAACAAGCTGAAGGAAACTGGGTTTCATAGCTGTTTGGGAAAGAAGTTCCTTCAAACCCAAACTGGAAGCAAGTGTGATGACAACTTCTGAAGGGTCTTTTTGAAGGAGACTTTCTAGGAATTTATAGCCAATCCTTTTGACTTGCTGAGGCTGCTCACTCAGCATGGGACGACCTGGAGTAGGGTTCTGGTAGAAATGAGGATTCTCCCCAGATTGCATCCTTCTTACCCTGCCTTCATTTTCTTGCCCATTCCTTGGTTCTCTATCTCCTTCCCAGGCTTGTCCACCCTGATACATCCTTCCTCTACTCTCATTTTCTTGCACATTCCAGGGTCCTCTGGCCCTCTTATGTGCTTTTCCACTTTGATACCTCCTTCCTTTATTTTCATTTTCTTGATCATTCCAGGGTCCTCTGGCCCTCTCATGTGCTTGTCCACCCTGATGCCTCATTCTCCTTCCCTCATTTTCCTGTTCATTCCAGCATCCTGTAGCTCTACTGTTGGCCTGTAGACCTTGGTTTCTTGGTTTATTCTTGATTGATTGAGGAACTCTCCAAGCACCACCACCAAATCTCTCCTCTCTTTGCCCCAGTAGAAGAGTGTAATTACTGGCTTGAGGGCTTTCCTCTAACTGAACTGTCTGTCCTGACACATTATTTGTTCTGTTTCTGCTTTTTTGTATAAAGCAAACATCCCAATGATCTGCATGCCCTTAAAGAAAAAACAAACAAACAAACAAAGAGGGCACTCCTTGATTATAAATCAACTACATTAAGCTGTCTTTCAACACAAATGCATGAGCATTTGGGCCTGATAGCCAACAATTTTTAGACATTTGGCATCAAGTTGGAAAACTACCATTGTATGTACTCACAGACTTTCAAATCACTGTTTCCTTTGCATCTTTTTTCTAAATACTAGATAGAACACCATGCTTAGCATTCTCTTAACTATGAAGACCCTAAAAGCTTTTTCACAGAACAGAAAGCAAAGATAAGAAAGGCTAGACATGAAGTCTGCTGCACGGGACAGGATTTCCCCAGGAGTTAGCTATCATTGAAATAATGATAAAGGCAGTAGCAGCTGGCTTATAGTAACTATATATAGCAGTTAAAAGTACAGACCTGGACAAAGTCCAGCCTCCCAGAGTAGCAGGAGGTACAGACCGTATAACCTTTGTCACGTTCTCAACAGAATCCTTAGGGAAGCACAGAATACTAGCAGCAAGAGTTAGCAATGACACTGCTGCTGTGCATGGTCACCTCGTGGCCCCAGCCAGACTCCGGGGGTACATAAAGAAATGCTAGAATTTAGGCTTGAGAGGAAATTTCACTATACACGGTCAGGAGAGGAGTGGATCCCCCCATATCAACACCACCCCCCACGCTTTCCGCTGCCTCCTGCCCTGCGTTCTCCTGCCCACTTCACCTCTCTCTCCGGCTCGGGGACCCTCCATCGCTCGGCCCAGGGGCTCCGCTGGGACGCCGCAGCTCTCCGGGGCGAGGTCAGCTTTAGCGCTTGGGTCTGCACCGCTCCTGCACCCAAGCAGAGGCACCAAACTGTTCGACGCTACCGCGCCCTCCCCGCCACGAAAGTTTCACTTTCCAGTTCCCCGCAAGACCCGCCCCCGCCCGGCCCCGACAATGGCCCTGACAACGGNGTTTCGGTTTCCTTTCGGCCCGGAAGGGCACAAGCCGCCCCGCCCCAAGACACAGGGACGGCTCCGCGTCTGCGCAGCCGCCGGGTCAGGTGGTGCCGCGCGGTTCCGGTGCGTCGGGGACCATGCTTCAGCGCCTGGGGCTAGTGGGCACTATCGCGGAAGGGGACGCGGGGCCCGAGGACCCCGAGTCAGGGGGCTCCGAGGATGAGGAGGTGGGGCTGGGCAGGATCCACTGCCTGGGTCGGTCGGTCGGGGGGTCCGGCCGTCCCGCGGTCTTTGCTCACTGGTGTTACCGCAGGAGCTGCGCCGGGCTCCGGGCCCCGGACGGTGCGGACCCGCAGGAGGAGACTTCAGCGCTTCCTTTGTTTTCGGCGAGGCGGAGGCCGGCGGGGAAGGCGCTTGGGCGGCAGCGCTGCGCCAGCTCCGCGACAAGGTGAGGGCTGGGGCGGGCCGGGGCTGCAGCGTGGAAGCCGCGGTGCCTCTCGCTACCCCGGTCTCGTCTTACAGCTCCGCTTTTGTGATTTCCTGCCTAGAGATCAGCCACGACGCTGGATGAAAAGATTGAGAAAGTGAGGCTGAAAAGGAAGATCCAGGTCTGGACCTTTTCTCTCATTGCTAAAAAGCCTGATGTGTGTTTGGTCTTCTGCTGCGTTTCCGTTGGAGACGTGGACTGGGGGCATCCAGAGGGGCAGGGATCAAGCTGCAGCTCATCACCTCGGCTGGGGTTGCAGCCACACCTGATGTGTCGCTGAACCGATGAGAATGCACGATTGTTAATGCTTAAGGTTATACAAAACCATGGCTCTGCGAATAAAACCAGAATTATACTAACAACAAACAAAATCTTACAAAGGATTTTACTCTTTTTTAATGTGGTTTTTGTTTTGTTTTGTTTTGTTTTTTCTAGGAAAGAGAAGCTAAACAAGCAAAAGTGAGAGATGAAGATGCAGAGACTGTGGATAATCAGACTAAAAAGATGGAGTGTGAGGATTTCAGTAGGGATGAAGATGATGTGGAGTCTCAGTATTCATTGGATGATGAAACTATCTTCACAAAAGCAGGTATTAGCAGT
Source organism: Florisuga fusca (assembly GCA_038090715.1). NCBI lineage: Eukaryota > Metazoa > Chordata > Aves > Apodiformes > Trochilidae > Florisuga > Florisuga fusca. The sequence continues at coordinate 102,867 of JAAWXA010000023.1, forward strand.
ACATAGACAGTCAGAAGCCAGAATCTGACCAGTTCCAAGCACACTGGAGAAAAGTTTGCAGTGAAGCTTTGCTGGGAGTGGTCAGGAACCTCTTACATTTTGTTGTCTTATGTCTCTGACATTCCTTCCAATTTTGGTCAAGCTTATTTTGAGTGGTAGCCATAGTACCTTAATTGAATTTGTCCCCAAGGAAGGATATTTGCTTGGCATTTTACTCCTTTTCATGCCTGTACTTGTTTCTGAGGCTTTGCCCTCAAGCTTGTCTGAGCAAAGAGTATGAGATGAAGGTAGTTACCATATGTAGTTATGTGTTGTTTGCTTATGCTTTTTAATTCCTGTCATATTTCTCTTTCTCTGCAGATACAGTCAAAGTGAAGGAACGGAGGAGATCAAAAAAGGGAAAAATGGTATGTGTTGGACAGAATGATACCAGGTTGTTCTCCAGTATTTTCTTCTGGAAAAATTTGACTTTGGTTACCAAACTTCAGCTCAGAGCTCTCTGAAAACATGTTGTGTTGCTACCTGTATTGTTCCTGTTACGTTGTTACTGTCTCTAGGAAGCAGAGAGCTTTTTCGAAGATGCTTCTCAATATGATGATAACTTGTCATTCCAGGACATGAATCTTTCACGACCTTTGCTAAAGGTATTTATCTAGTTGTTTTTAAATATTTTACTTCAAATAATGATACACAGCCTCCCCTCTGCCAACCAGAACTGTCAAATTCTTTCTCTCCCTGAAGCTTCTCTAAAAATGAAATTGTGTGGGAGCTAGTCTGATGGTCCTTTAGGACCTGTTGTTCCCATTGTTTGGATATGTGTTTCATTTTGTGCCCATTGCCTCTGGCCCTGTCGCTGGGCACCACTGGGCACTTCATCATCTTTTCACCTTCCCTTTGGGTATTTATATGCATGGATATGATCCTCTGAGTCTCCTCCACACTGAACAGTCCCAGCTCTATAAACCTTTCCTCACATGTGAGGTACTCCAGTCCCATTGTCTATGTGTCCCTTTGCTGAACTCTCCATTGTGCCCATGTCTGTCATGCTTGATGAGCCCAGCACTGGGCACAGTGCTCCAAGGATGGCCATACCAGAGAGAGAGTTTAATGGCTTGATCTGCTTTGTAGGCAATCACAGCTCTTGGCTTCAAGCAACCAACCCCAATTCAGAAGGCTTGTATCCCTGTGGCCCTTCTAGGGAAGGATATTTGTGCCTGTGCTGCCACTGGGACAGGTAGGGGATTGAGCAAAATACAGAAAACATATATAAATAGCTATTCACAATACTTGGTAATCCTTAATTTTGTTCTGTAGGTAAAACGGCTGCCTTCATCTTGCCTGTCCTTGAGCGCCTGATTTACAAACCTCGTCAGGCTCCAATAACACGGGTGTTGGTGCTAGTGCCAACACGAGAGCTGGGTATTCAGGTTCACTCTGTCACAAAACAGCTGGCACAGTTTAGCAGTGTGACCACTTGCCTTGCTGTGGGTGAGTATTAAGTTGCTGATGTGAACTGTACAGCTTGCTATAAATTTCTGGACAGAGTTGGGAATTCTGTGTTCCTGACCTGGAAGGCTGCATGGTTATTACAGCCATACTTCCAGTAGGTGTGCTGTAGTTTGAAATCTCACTTTCCAGTTCTCTGCTGTACTTCCAGTTTGTTGGTTTCTGAGAAAGAAAAGGTGAGGCCATCTCTAGTTGTGATTATGGTGTTAAACCAAGTTGTTTTCCATCTATGAGGCAATTTGCATCACTGTGCTCTCTTGCAGCCTGTGAAGGGAGTCAGCAGTCTTTGTTCTCTTTTCAGGTGGCCTAGATGTGAAGACTCAGGAAGCAGCTCTGCGCTCTGGGCCAGACATTCTTATCGCCACTCCTGGGCGACTGATTGATCATCTTCACAACTGTCCTTCTTTCCACCTGAGCAGTGTTGAGGTTTTGATTTTGGATGAAGCAGACAGGTAGGCTAAGCAGGAGAGCAGTGAAAAAATGAGATGGTAGTTTTCTGCTTTTCCCAGGCCTTGTTGTCCTGGCGATTAAGTAATGTTTCTTAGCTACAACCAGATGAAGCTGCCTTACCTTGCTGTTTTTCTCCCACGTAGGATGCTGGATGAATACTTTGAGGAACAGATGAAGGAAGTAATCAGGTTGTGCTCCAGCCACCGTCAGACAATGCTTTTCTCTGCCACAATGACAGAGGAGGTACAACAGGCTGCTGAGAAGCATATTGAGACAGAAAGTTGAATACAAATTTGTCTAGTCTTTTCCCAGAGATTATGTAGACTTTATTTTTTTACCTGTTTTCATAGGTGAAAGATCTGGCGTCTGTTTCCCTGAAAAATCCCACGAGAATTTTTGTGAACAGCAACACAGATGTTGCCCCTTTCCTGCGGCAGGAATTTGTTCGAATCAGACCCAACCGAGAGGGGGACCGTGAGGCCATTGTATCTGGTTAGTGACAAGCAAAGAAGAGCTGGAATTGGTTGGTGACTATGAAGCAGGCCTCTGAGAGGACTTTCTTTCAGCTCTACTGACCCGAACCTTCCCAGATCATGTGATGCTTTTCACCCAGACCAAGAAACAAGCTCACCGTATGCACATCCTACTTGGGCTGATGGGTCTACGGGTTGGGGAGCTTCATGGGAACCTCTCTCAGGCACAGCGGCTCGAGGCACTCAGGTATGATCAGGCTTATTTGGCAATCATAGGCAAAAAAGAAGTTAAAACTTGGAAGTTTTAGGTCAGAAGTGGATTGGTGTATTCATTGCTAATGCATTTGCTGTCTCTGCTCAGGCGCTTTAAAGATGAGCAGATTGATATTCTGGTAGCTACAGATGTGGCTGCACGTGGACTTGATATTGAAGGTGTTAAAACAGTGAGTATTTGCAGTGAGGAGCTTTTTAATGAGTCCTTTAATGTTGTTTCCCTGTTAAGATAGTTTCTGTTGTAGGTAATCAATTTTACCATGCCCAACACCACCAAACACTATGTTCATCGAGTGGGTCGGACAGCAAGAGCAGGCAGGGCTGGTCGTTCAGTTTCACTTGTGGGTGAGGAAGAGCGTAAGATGCTGAAGGATATTGTGAAGACAGCCAAAACACCAGTGAAAGCCAGAATTCTGCCCCAAGGTATGAACTGAGGTAAAAAGCAGAAGAGCAGTATGCAGGGAATAGAATGTTACAGAGGGGCACCAAAAGGAGTGCTGAAAAACAAGATGGACCTTACATGAGCTGCTTCTCATGTTCATGGTGTATTGTTTTCAGATGTCATACTAAAATTTCGAGAGAAAATTGAGAATCTAGAGAAAGATGTGTATACAGTTCTGTGCTTGGAGCGTGAAGAACGTGAGATGCAGCAGTCAGAGGCCCAGGTAAGTAGTTTATTTAAGGGATGTTTGGTTTTTTTAATCTTAATTCTTTTTTTAGGATATGGGGTAGATGTAGTCCATAAGGAGGTTATCCTAATGGACTTAACCTGCTTATTTCAGAAAGCTAGGAGATTTGATATTTTTTTTACCCACCATAAGTTCACTTCTGGCTTGAATTGTCCCAGATCAATAAGGCAAAAAAACAGCTGGAAACAGGAAGACAAGACACTGGGGGTGAGGGTTTGGAGCGGAGCTGGTTCCAGACCCGTGAGGAAAGGAGGAAAGAGAAACGTGAGTCATGACACTGCTACCATGTTGGACTCCATAACTGCAGCTGGACTCTGATCTGTACTTTGAGGGTTTTTTTCTCCTATGTTTTTATTCATCTCTCCAGTGGCTAAAGCACTGCAGGAATTTGACCTGGCATTACGAGGCAAGAAGAAAAGGAAGAAATTTATGCAGGACAGACAGAAAAAAGTCCAAATGACAGTAAGTACACTTAGAGACAAGTGGGACCCTGGGCAGACTATCCTAGTTTTCCCTTTGCAAAACTTCACATCACTGTAAACTTGCACTGTAAACTTTCAGCCAGAGGAGAGGTCACAGTTTGAAATCTTGAAATCTCAAATGTACGCTGAGCGGTTGGCAAAAAGGAATCGTCGAGCAAAGCGAGCCAGAGCCTTGCCAGAAGATGAACAAGCATCAGTACCAGCAGGTGGAGTTTTACAGCTGACTTATATTATGGCACTTACTTTGTTAGAAATAGGTAAAACAAACATCTTTGAAGGAATTGCCACTGGTACTGGCCAGGGTGTGCATTGGCTTTTCCCAACAGTTCTAATTCTCAAGGCTCTAGAAAACCAGATGATGCTGTGACCTTCTCTTTGCAGCCAGTATTCTAATTATTGTCTGTTTCAGGCCCCAAACAGAAGAAAAAATTGTCTGTGTTTGATGAAGAGCTCACCAATACCAGCAGGAGGGCTCTGAAGCAGTACCGGGCTGGGTAATGTCTTAGCAGTAGTGAAGTAATGCAGACTTTAGTAGGTGTGATTTTCTTTTTGCATCTCTGGACGTTCTCAGGGATACTTTGATACTGGGGGTAAAGGTGGGCAGAACAGAGAAGTACCTGTGCTGTTAATGTACTCCAGTGATTTTTTTTTTTATTACTGCCCCTTTCTCTTAAAGCCCATCATTTGAAGACCAAAAACGCCTGGGTGTGGCTCAATGTAGGAAAGGAGGAAACTTCAAATACAAGTCCAGGTATAGCTCCCTTTCCTTTCTTACTGGAAGTATTTTTTCCTCACTCTCTTCTTCCTGCGATTGTTTAAATCCCCTTGCTAAAGGGTTTCTTGGTTCTGCAGTAGCTTACTGTCCTACTGCAGCTCTGATGCTCGGGGAAGGGGTGGGGGTAAGGGGGGGGCAACCAATGATACCACCTTTAACAGCACACTCCTAGGCTTCTACTTGGGAAAGCACTGCCTAGAAAATGCTCAGTGCTGTTCTGTTCTTTATAATCATTGAGAGTTGCATGGGGGGAATGGTGGGAATGTAATTTCAAATGATCTCTTTCAGGTACAAAAGAAAGTAAGACCTGTCAGATAGGCTTCTACTGGGGCCTTGATTTCTTTGTACTGCAACAAGAGAACTTCAGCTAGTGAATTGCTTTTCTTCAAGTTCTACAAGAGCTTTGAGAGTTTGTCAATACCTGGTTCAAGACTTTGTGTGAAAAACCCTCAGCACCCCATGCAATAAAGGACTTTTTTTTCCTAACAAGCTTGCTCTTTTATAGGAGAGCTAGAACTGCTGAGAGCTGAGAAGTATTACAACTTTATATCAGACTTTTATTTTGTGTAAGTCAAATAGTCTTTAGGGCAAAAACTGGAGAACACTTACTGCTTTGTTCCTATATATTTGTGATCTTCTTTTCAGCCATACTAATTAACCGATTTATATGAGAAGCCTATTTCTAAAATAGGGACAAATGTTTTCAGACTACCTGTCACAAAAATGTCTTAGGGAAAATAACAGTCACGGGAATTTATCTCCAAGGGGTTACTATCTGGAGTAAGGAGTAGCCCTAAAGAGTGAGGGCAGAGAGCGTCCTCTTAACTGGAAATAAAATAACTGTAAGCTGACACATGAAGGCAAGACTACAACCAGGAGTCTTTTTTTTTTTTTTCAACAGTCTTGCTAGGTTTCATTGATATGCTTTAATTCCTATACAGAATATAACAGTTGGTCTGGGCCACTTAGGTCTAACTTCGTGCCCCTGATAGAGTGAGCTCTTTGCTTCAAACCTGCTCTTCTGGAGTGACCAAAGTGCAGTAGTGAAAGGTAACGGCTGCACCCCTGAGACAGACCAGTACAACAGTGACTCAAGATGCTGGGCTTTCCGGCTTTATTAGAAAGAACAAGCTTAACAAGCAGCAAATATAAAATACACATTACAAAGATCTGACAAGTGGTACTACTCAGTATATTCCCTTAATCAGTCTTCTCACATTTCAAAGTTACATTACAGAATATCTTACGGCCTTGGTGGACGCATGCCAGGTGGAGGTGGTCCTGGGAATAAAGGAAAAAGAGTAGAATATTGAAGAGGAAAGAAAAAGCAAGGCTAAACCAGAACGTTTTCCCTGTGCTCGATGGGGCCTCAGGAAACCCTTTTCTGGCACTGAGGCATTTAGTGACAACCATCAGAGCCAGCAAAGCATTGAAACATGCTGAAACATGCTGAAACATTCAGTGTTATGGCTTCTTACAATTTCTAGACATTTAAGATAACCTCAACTCACCTCTCATTCCGGGGGGTGGTGGTCTCATGCCTGGTGGTGGCATTCCCATAGGAGCACCCCGTCCAGGTGGCATTCCCATTGGTGGGCCCATAGGTGGTCTCATGCCTGGAGGAGGTCCCATCATTCCTTAAGCCAGAGAAAGAGCAGACCCATAAACCCAGCTGAATATTCAAGGCACAAGATAGATAATAGAATTATCCTCCATAATACCAGTTCTTCACCAGACTTGGATAAATGCCTCTTTCACAAATGTTACCATCTAACATGAGCTCCTTGCTGCTCCACTCAGTGTAATTCCTACCTGGAGGAGGTGCTCCTCTACTCATGGGTGGAGGAGGACCCCCACGCCCTGGTGTGTACTGAGTTGGGGCTCCTGCTATGCTGGCAGTGGCTGCTGCAGCAGCAGCTGCAACGGTCCCTCGACCCTGTGGTGTCATCACCTGTAAACAACATAAACATATTCACAGAGAAACAGCACAAGAGCTCCTTTACGTTAATAACTAAAAAATAAGCAAAATGTAAATTATTATCCCGTTGGACAATTATGCCAGTCTCCTTTCAATGTATTATTCAAATGCTGTGAGCCTGTAACATAGTTCACCGGGCAACACTTGAATTCTGTGCAGGAAGCTGCACTTTTCAAGCCTCTTCTTCCATTATACAAGACAAAGATTCTATGGGGATCTAGTACCTAAGAAAGCCTCACTATGCCCAAGCTCCCTTGTAAAATTAACTACCATGACAATTCTTCCACTCCACCAATTTCTTGCATTGCATTGGTACCAAGAATTAAAAGCCACGCCAGTATGTACCAGACAACCCTTTATGAGTTGTCACAGCATCTCACCTGTTGGGATGGTCCTCCTACTCCTCTGACAGGGCCAGCTAATCCTGCTGGAGCCTGTGGCATGGGTGCACCAGCTGGTACTCCCCTCCCTGCTGCTCTCCCAACTCCAGGTCCTCCAGCAGCTCCAGCAAGAGGTACCCGGGCAATCCCAGTCTGAAAAGACATGCCCCCAAAAGGAAGATTAATCAAAACAAAAGTCCTCAGATCCTAGGGATGCCCACAGCCCTACTCTGGCTAATCAATGTCCAAACCCACAAAGGCATTAGAACTTCCAGCAGCAAGTTTCATTAGACCTTGTCAGAATAGCATCTGGAAGCCTAGGAAAACACTCTGGCTGCATTCGCCCACAAGAAAGCATATTAATGGGTTGTCCCTTCCCTTTCTCCTTAGTTCTTTACTCATTTTTCTTACATCTTTTGGAGGAGGTCCTTCAACTGTCATGGACACCAGATTTTCTCCCCGCAGCAAGACAAGACCAAGGACTCGTTTCTCTTCCCGTTCAGGCTGCTTTGAATTTTTAGGTCTGGTGAGAAGAGAAAGAAAACAGAGGAAAAAAAAAAAAATATCTAAAAACCAATGTTGCTCTTTGAATTTACAACAGCATATGTAACAGGCTATCCAGATAGGAGGACCTGCAGTAAATCCCACATTTCGACATGCCTCGAACTAAGTACACAGAGGAGTTTAAACACAAGATGTGTCTAATTTTCTACATGTTGTCCCCCAATGATGCTCAACTGTTACACTGTGTTGGCATCACATAAAGGCGGACTTTGGTTATCAGGACAGAAATGAAACGAAGAGTCCCTTGAGCCTCAACAGTTTGAGGATTTGACAAGCGAGACTAAAGCCATGGCTGTTCTGGCAGAAGCTGTCAGCAGACGCTGCTCAGCGGGCAAGGTCGGGGGGGCGCGGGGCCGGCGCCGCTCACTTGATCTTGCGGAACTCGTCGCAGTCACAAAGGATGAGGTTCATGTGCTTGTCGAAGGCCTTGAAGGTGCCGATGAAGACGCGCCCGTCCTGCAGGATGCACCGCATGCGGTAGTCGATGTGCTGCAGCATCTTGCTGCTCTTCCCCACCGTCTGCAAGACAACGCCGTTACACCGAGCGCCGCGGTAGCGCGGCCTGGCCGCACCGAGGCGACGCAGGCTTTCTCCCCCCGCGGGCCCGCCGGAGCTTCCGGCTCACCATGGCTGCAGCTCTGCGCGTTCCCTCCCGCCGCCGCCGCCACTCGCTCCCGCCCCGCCGTCCGCCCCGCCGGAAGGTCCTTCGGCAGTAGCTTCCGGTCGTCCGCACGCGGCTGCCCCACTAGCGTCGCGCTCCGTCTCGTCTCGGCGCGCCGATGACGTATATCCGGTACCCTGGGCAGAGCCCATCGTGCTGGGGTGGGCGGTGCCGGCGGCTGAGGGGGCGCCAGGGGCCGGTGACGCGTTCCCCGCCAGGCCCGCGGGCGGGGTCGACAGAGCTGCAGAGCTCCGCATGACCCGAGAAGCGCGGATCCCGAGTGCGGGACATCAGCTAGCACGAAGAACTGGCGTGAGCGCTTCCGTGGCGGCCCCGAGGGCTCGGTTAATGCCGCTCATTGAGGCTGCCGAGGGGCCCGTCACGAGCGAGGGCTGACGGGACCGGCGGGTGCAGCGCGTGCCACCGCGCGGGCGGATTCTTTGCGCACGGGGGCGGGGTGGTGCCAGCTGGCAGCAGTCTCCATGGCGACGCACTGCTGGCTCGTGACGCGTGTCCCGCAGCCAATCGGCGGTGATACGGATGAGTGACAGCTGGCGGGGCCAATGGCTAGCTGCGCTTTGGCGGGGCCGACGGAGCTGCCTGGTGGCCGGAGCGCGGAGCCGCGGCGGGGCCGGGTGAGCGCAGAGCGGTGCGGGGGCGGGTTCCGCGTTTAGCCGGGTGGTGACGCCGCCGGCCTCGGGGTTGGTGGGCCCTGTGCCGTCCTCTCCGGCCTACTGTGGCGCCCCGCCTGCGGTCCTTCTCCCCGGTGGCCCGACCTGCGGCCAGGCTTCGGCCCTGGGACGTCGGGTCCTCCCTGTGCCCGCCCCCGCCTTCGGAGCTCCCGTTGAGCTACGAGCGCTGGAGCTGCGGCTCCCGGTGTGCGCGTGGCCTGCCGCGCCGACTCCCGCATGTGAGACCGGGGAAGGGCCGTGAAGCCGCCCGGGGAAGGCGTGGACTGCCGCTACCCTGGGAGCTCCCCTGGGGCACAGAGCGGCAGCGTGTTCTGCCTGCTTAGCGCCTTACACTGAGTTTTGGCCCAGGCTTTGGGAGCTACTGTCTGCTTCCAGCTCACTGAACTATATAAAAATTTTAAAAAAAGGTAGTTTTCTCTTATTGGCTGTGGCTGTTGGTTTCTGTCTTTGCTGAGAGGTAGCCTCTCCCCAGCTCTTTTGCAATGCTCAGGGTCCTAGTTCAGTGCCAGGCTTCGTATTTTACTGCCAAAGTGCAGCTATGTAAGGCCTTTGCAGGAATGTAGGATTCCAGAGACAGAGAATCCGAGCCACCTGGTTCTGTGGTGTCTCAAGTGTAATGTATGTTTTTCTTTGCTTGCTGTATGAGGTGACAGAAAACTGTATGTCACCCTCAGGTTGTACTCTTTTATCTTCTACCCTCAGGCTGCTTGGTCAAGGAAGCTGTGCTTTCTGCACGCAGTCAGTCTGCTAACAGAGCTTCCACCTCGTGTTTGTTTTGTTGGCACCACCATTGGGCAACTTGCTGAGAACTCACTAGGATGTTTTATCACACCTTTAGGTTTCAGAAGCTGCACTATTTGCTTGTTGACTGGGGTATTCTACCAGGAAGCTTTTCTTTTTCACGGAATGTTCTTTCATGCTCCTCATTTTCATTCTGTGTGCAGCACAGTTTGTTCTCTCTGTGTAATGAAAGAGAGATTCAGTTTGTGAATAGGGAAATTCTGTTTAAAATACTCTATTTGTTTTAGCTTGCAGCTTCTCAGAATTCTGCTGATTCCTCCCTGCCTTGCAGCTATCTATCCCTATGACACTGCTTTGTATGAAGGAACTCACGCTGCTTCTGCATAGTGAATTGGTCGTTGCTGTATTTCAGCTTGGCTGTTGTCTCCCCGTTTAAAACTGAGAATTGCTTATGTGCTTTTGTTGGTAACCATGTGCTGTGAGAGATCCCTAAGTGACTGATAATCACAGTTATGCAAAACTGTAGCCTGTGCTTCTTCTCAAGACCAGTCATCAGATACATCAGTTAAATCTTTTCAACGAATGCTTTGGACAGGCAACCTTGTGTTAAGAGGCTGACCTAAAGTACCTTTTGTAGTCCAATCTTCATTGTCCTCTTCTGAAAAGCTTCTTCTGCTGAGCCACTGATATGTATAGGTCCCTCAAAGGGTTGTTTGACTGAGATGTGTTTGAAGAGTTTCCTACGTTTTCAGTTTTTCATTCCTGCTTCTCTGGGTTTTGCTTCGGTAACAATTTTGATGCCTGAATCTCTTCCTCAGTAGACTCATATCCATTCCATGGTGTTGCTGTGCAAGGAGATGGTCCATAAGCTCTGTTGCACCAAGTATGTGCCATTCCTTGAATACAGATTGGAATAGGGAACATGGCTTTCAGTCATGAGTGTATATTCATTTATGGAAGAAGTTTGGGGCTGAAATAGTTTAACATATCACGGTGAGTTACTTTCTGAGTTTGCATGCAGCTGAAAGCTTTTTTTGAGATATGAAATTAGTATAATGCTACTTAGTTGATTACTGTTTCCAGTGGTGAGGACATCAAGGGAGCTGCAGGTAGAGTGCTTATAAGAAATATGGGTCAACTTTATGCAGTACCTTTTTTTTTGTAACAGAAAACTTTATATTTATCTGGCACTTACAGACGTGGTTTAGTGGTGCACTTGGCAGAGTTAGGTTTGTGGTTGATGATATTAAGGGTCTTTTCCAACCTAGATTTCCATGACTTCTGCAGAATTTCCTGTAATATCAATGTTGGGTTTTTTTTTTAAGTGTGAACTTCCGCTGCCTGAATGATGCAAGTTCTTTACAAGGGAGATATGACAAGTTAGACATTTGTAAAGGCTTCTATCTACAGCAATCTGTGTCTGTGTTTTGGCATGTAAAGTACTGTTTTTTCTTGTACTCTGGAGTAGCAACTAGCAGTAGAAATAAAGCACTATGGCTGTACTTCAGGAGGCTGAAGGAAGAGATGGTAATTAAATGGCAGTTATTCATGGGTAATTAATTAAAGAGTTGCAGATTTGGTTCTTAATGCTCAAGGAAGTAATGTTTGAGCCTTTCCTCTTCACTGCACATTTGCTACGCCTTGGACACTGGATTTAGAAGGTTTCCAGGTGCGACTTGGTTCACTTGGTGAAGAAGTAATTATCTGTTCCATTATTGCAAGCCAATCTGACTATTGGAGATGACACTTGCTTTTGTTATTTGCCTAAGATTTCTTGGGCTTTCAGGTTTAGACCATCATAAGTTTGAGCTGCAGTGAGTGAAAAAGTGGAAATCACATGCTGTTTGGGAACTGCATGTTGTTTGTAGACTTAAAGGATTGAAACGTGTAAATCCTGCAGGACTGGAGGTATTGTGCAGTTTGGACACTTTGTCCAGGGAATATATACAGAGCTGTGCTACTGCATTTATACTAGTAATTTCTGTAGTGATTTAAAGATTATTTGATGAATTATCCCTGTTTTGGGATATTACTGCAAAACACATTTGAACATCTAAATTATTATTATTTTTGTGTGTGTGTGTGTATTTCAGGCAACAGAAGTGAGGGTGACTGATACATAGTTTTATTAGGTTAATCACAGGGCTTTGCTGTGCTTATGCAATGAGGAAAGGTGTTGTTCTCATCCTGGGTTCCTTATGCTTTATTGCCTGAATTCCTAGTTTACTTTGGACAAGTTAAGACCAATTGTTTCAGGATTATTGTTGAAAAAAGGAATAGGGTCTGATTTACTGATTGTAGTGGGTATGAAAATAGCACCATCAGCTGTGTATGTTCTCAAGAGGCGTCCAACCCTAAAAGCATATTTGCTGCAAGTTAGCATGTCTCTTAGCGAAGAGTGAATTTTATGTTTCAATTTTGGAGTGAGAGAATAGAAAAATTATAATAAAAATCTGTGGAGAAAGCAGAGTATGTTAACACATGCTCAGGGGTTTTGGAGATGGCATTTCTGTAGGACAGCTTATGCTCAGTGCTTTTGTGAGTTGGCCTGGCTCTGAGGGCTGCCAAGGCTTCTTAGAAACACTAATTTAACATTTACAAATGTGTGAGCAGTCTTCCTTTGTGTGACCTCACGTCGTCTAATCTGGATTTTTTTACCTGATACACCTTCTCTGAAGGACAGGCTTTCCAGTTTGTTGTCAAGATGAGAGTGGTAAAATGTTTATCCAGAGTGAATCTTGGAGCAGGAGATGGCTTTGTTGTATTCCTTTAAGGATTATGAAATATCAGTGAATCTCTAAGTCAGCATCTTCTACAGGCCAGCCATACTAGTCTATTGTGGTAGACTTGGCTACTTTCATAGAAGTTCCCTCTTCCAGGACAGTCACCTCATCTAGTTTGCTGGGCAAGGTGTCTTTGCAGCTCCTTGGTCTTTGCTGGTGCACGGCAAGTTCATTCTTCTTTACTTGCCTTGCATCAGGAATATTCCAAAGTCTTAGTCTACCTTAGCATCTCTTTTCCAGTTGATCAAGAAGGTCAGGAAAACATGTTAATCATGAAACAGTCTCCCTGCTCTGCACTGTTTCCATGTCTGTTCTGGGAAAGGGGGATTGGGTTAATTCAGTAGGAGAAATAGGAGATGGGAAATTGTTCTTTGAATGCTTAGCATCTCATTCAGGGTATGCTGGAGGCTGAGTCTCGGAAGGAGTTCCTTTAGGACTGAGCTACTTCTGTGTACCATCAGATCTCATTTTTGATTTCTCGAAGCCTTTGTTCCTGAGAACTGCTCGTGGGGAGGGTTGTCTCTCTCCCAGGTGACTTTTTCCCAAGTGCTCTGTGGGAGAGAACAGCGGTACTTCCTCCACCCGTGAGAGGGTTAAAAAGGAACTGAACAAGTACGTTTCTTTACAGCCTCTTACTACCAGATGAAGCACAAACCAGCATGTCTGACAGCTGTCTGGGACCAAACCCTGAACACAAGCTTAAGCTCTAAGCCAGATAAAGGAGTGAAAGGTAGACCTCCAGAGAAAACGCCAAGTTAAATTTTCTTCTGTGTTGAATATAAATGTTTTGTATTTATGGTATTAGAGGAAAAGAATGGAATAAAGCTAACTGCTGCTGCTCTGCCTAGGAGCCTGTTTGGGTATCCTGAGTGGATCAAGGTATCTGAAAAATATTAGTTAGGTAATCAGTAAACACCAGCCCATGGGAGGGAGGCTACCTGGACAGTATGTTTCCCCTCTTGCATACAGACAGTAGCTGAACCTAGGGAGCTATTGTTTTACTAGTCCTGTAAACTCACCTGGCAGTACAGACAGTGGGTGGCTGTTGGGACTTTGTTGATCTGAGTGTCTCTCCTTCTTGTGTGAGTATCTCAACAAGATCTCAAAGTACTCCTGAGGTGATAAGGTTAGGCATACAATTTTACACTGTGCTGTTTTAGTACGAGGCCCTGATCTTTGGTGTATTGGATGTTTTGTCCCTAGCAGGCCCAGCAAACCATGAGGCTGATCTTAGGGAGTGTTTTGAAACTTGGTGCTATATGCAATATAACAGCTGAAATAGTTTTCAGAGCTGCTCACTATCCTTTCTCTTAGCAGGTGTGAGAGTGTATGCTGTTGTAAAGGCACTTGGAGCAGCCTGGAGCAATGCCACCACCTTCGGACATTGTGAAAGTAGCTGTTGAGTGGCCAGGTGCCAATGCCCAGCTGCTGGAAATAGATCAGGTGAGACCTGGTAACCCGAGGGGGGAAGAAATGCACCACAACCTTGATACTGAAATGTGAGAGCATAGAAATAGGCTGTATTCCTTTCTTCTTGAGAGGAGTGTGGCTACTGAGGGCTCTCTCTTTCTTTTCTAGAAAAGGCCTCTTGCCTCCATCATCAAGGAGGTCTGTGATGGGTGAGTGCTTCTCTGAATCCGTGTGGAGAAAGTCTTACTCTCTGAAAAATCTTGTGCAAAGTCTCTTCTGCTTGTCTGTGTGCTGCCAGCATGATCCATGCTGTCTACTGCCACTTTTGGCCATGGATTGGGCCAGGATTTAAATCAAGAAGATAAGGATCTGTTCTTAATAAAGATCCTGAAGAAAGAGGAGGAAAAAGCTTATGAATCCTTCTTCCTCTGCCAGGTGGTCGTTGACAAATCCTGAATACTACACCTTGCGGTATGCTGATGGTCCTCAGCTGTACATCACAGAACAGGTCAGTGTGAGAGGAAACAATTTGATGTCCTGGGCAAGAGTGCAGAATGCCTTGAACTAGTGTCATGAAACAATACTGTTGCTAATCCTTGAGGGCCAGCATCTCTGCTGTCAAAAATACTCAGACTTGAATGGTCTTGTTTAACAGGAGCCTTGCACTTGTTCCTCTGTATACCTGTAGATGTGAGGACTCAATTCTCAACCCTCAGCAGGGTTGTGTGGTATAGGAACTCCTTTACTTGTGCATATAAATCTGCACTGTAGATCCAGTTGCATTCTTTTCCCCCCACTTTTCTGCAGTTTAAAGTTTATGTTTTCTTTCAGACCCGTTGTGACATCAAGAACGGAACTATCCTACAGCTGGCAGTTTCCCCGGTAAATGCTTCCTCGCATCCCTTTTTTTCAGTTGGTATCCTCATAAGGCAGGCTGTTTCTTGCCTCTCAGCTTTTCTTTCTCCTTCTCCCCACACTGTAGGGGACTTACCTTTGGTGCAGGCCTTTCTGCATAATCAGGTGAACACTTTTGTTTTCCCTCCTGGTTGTGGTGTGTATCTTCCCTTTGGATGCTCTGCTATCAGGACTTTCTGTAAATAAATCCCATGTACATTTTTATTACATTTTCCAGATTAGCATGTTGTAAAGCACCTGACAGATGCATTTCCAAAGTGAGTGCAGTTAGTAGCATTAATCAGAAAGTAAGAGTATTGGTGACTTAATGCAAAAATTAAAATAAGAGACAAATTTCAGAGGGGTTCCCAGTGAATTCTTGCTATTGTGACCTCAACAGCTGTCTTCTGCAGACTCACTCCAGCTTCTTTCTTATTGAAATTCTTAAACCTTTTTTGTGCAAGTGTCATGATATATAGCTGAAACTGAGTGGAATAGGAAGAAGTAATTTGGGCAAGAGGTGGTTGAGAGGGTATGAGAAATATTCTAAGAAATCCTACAGAATGCCATGTGAATACACAAAATGAGCTTGTGCTTTTCTTTGAATCTATGAGAGATTCTTCTTAACACTGTATTTCTTTAATGGCCTCCCTCTATATATCTATATCCACCTGCACATACCAAGAAGAAAGCCAAGCATTTGCTCTTACATGTAAAATAGCATTTTACTCACCTCCTGCTTGGCTGTAAATGTTGCTGAGTGCAGGATTTTTTCAGTCTGTCTTAACTTCCTGACTGCTGTTACTTATTCTATTACTGCTGGTATCTCTCTACCCTTGCTGTGGTCTCCCTGCCCATCCATGGAGTTCTGACAGGATGCTGGCAGAACTCAGCCTGCGGGTGACTAGTCTGTAACTGGCATCATTTCTCTTTCCTTCCAGTCTAGGGCAGCTCGCCAGCTGATGGAGAGGATCCAGTCACACAGTATGGAAGCCCGACTGGATGCCATGAAGGAACTGGCTAAACTTTCCGCAGATGTGACCTTTGCCACAGAGTTCATCAACATGGAAGGGATTACAGTGCTGACACGGCTTGTGGAGAGTGGGACCAAGCTTCTGTCACAGTAAGTTTTCTGTATTCCAGGGCTCTGCAACTGGGCCTCAAATAAAGGGCTAATTTGGCTTGCTGAAGTGCCATTCTTCATTTTCTCAGTTACAGTGAGATGTTGGCTTTCACCCTGACTGCCTTCTTGGAGCTCATGGACCATGGTATTGTCTCCTGGGACATGGTCTCAATAACCTTTATCAAACAGGTGAGTTTGGGTAAAGGAAGTGAGCAGATCTATTTCTTTTCATGCTTTAATGCAGCTTCTGGGAGGAGCAGGATGACTTGTAGAAGCTGAGTTCTCATTGAGAGCACAGTGCACTCAGCTTTCTAAGCCCTGTCTCGCTTAGCTTGTCTTACTCACCACAGGGCTTTCGGAATGGGCACCTGTTGACCTGCTGGTTCATCTGTGTTTAGATTGCAGGGTATGTGAGTCAGCCTATGGTAGATGTCTCCATCCTCCAACGATCACTAGCCATTCTAGAAAGCATGGTGCTAAACAGTCAGACTCTGTACCAGAAGATAGCAGAAGAGATCACTGTGGGGCAGCTCATTTCTCATCTGCAAGTGTGAGTATCCACTCAGCAGTGGTGTGATTTAAATCCATTTTGTGAATACCTGATCATTTATAAATACATCCTTTTACATTTGAAATACTTTAAGATGCTAGTTTTAAAGTGCTATGGATGTCTAACAATTTTTTTTTTGAAGTAAAGTCCTGGAAAAATATGTTCTGTGTTCTGGAACCAAACTGGTTGGGCTGTTGAGGTTGGATGGCAACGTAACAAAGAGAGGCATGCTCTATTCGTGTTTGGTGT
Organism: Florisuga fusca; assembly: GCA_038090715.1. NCBI lineage: Eukaryota > Metazoa > Chordata > Aves > Apodiformes > Trochilidae > Florisuga > Florisuga fusca. The sequence goes on from JAAWXA010000023.1 coordinate 119,540, forward strand.
CTTCTGTTGAAAGAGGGGAGAAAAATTACTTGCTCCATGTAAGTTTCCAGCTGTATCCATACAACAGACTGCAGTATAATGGCTTTACAGAGATAGTTTCAGGACTGGAAACAAGCTGTGGTGGTGCTGAACTCTGAGCTCTGCTGTGCTGCAGTTTGCACAAGCTTCTGAATAATGGGGCTATTGGTCAGCAAGTTTGTCAGCTTTTTGCAGGCCCTATGAAGAGCTGGATGGCATGAATGTAGATTACCCTAATCCTTCTTGTCTGTAGAAATTCAAGATAGCTCTAGTAAATATTCTTTCAGTGCAGGCAAAATAGCAAGTTGTAAAGTTCTATACTGTCTGTTCTCTTAAAATGCTCCCATTTTTTTTTCTGCAGCTCAAACCAAGAGATTCAGACATATGCCATAGCCCTGATCAATGCCCTCTTCCTGAAGGCACCTGAGGACAAGAGACAGGTTTGTTCTTGCTTTTTGACTTTAAATCTTAATAATGGGTAATACTTCATGCCTCAGAAATTATACTGTCTGGGCAAGGCAGACCATCAGACCTTGCCAAGAAATTACGTAGCCGTTTCAGTGTGGCAGCATAGGAGAAAAAGTACCATCCCTTTATTCACGTGTTCTGGAGCAGCGCATCTGTGTTTAGCAGATGCTCACAAAGGAATCTGCAAGACCTTGAGACAGAAAGTAATTCTCCATACAGCATGGCAGGTTTGTGGGTTTTTTTTTTGTTTGTTTGTTTTGTTGTTGTTGTTGTTTTTAAGAAATTAATTCCTTTTGAGAGATGTAGGCTGTAGAGTTCTTGGGGTTTTTTGCACTTACTAAACAAACAGCTCCATCTCCCCAAAAAAGGGACCTTTCATAATTCTTAGGGGGATAGTCCTGCCAGTATATGTGAGAAATGAAACTCCTGTCCTGCTCTGAGGAAAATCGCAGGATCTCAGCTACATGCAAGATGTGCATATGTCTGTATTGTGTGTGAAGCCTTTCTTCTCTAGTGCCCTGTTTGTGCCTTATGTCTGGACTCCAAGCTAAATCCTGTCTGCTTCTCTCTGTGCCTTTTTTTGCTTTCTGCCAGCAGGAAAAGCTGCTTAACCCACTAGACCTGCCCATCACCGTAAGTAACTCAAGCCTGGGGGCTGGTCATGCAGAACTGTAGGCATGTTCGCTTTTCTCAAATTATGCCTCCTTGTACTCAGAGATGATGTATACAGGCTTCAGGTAGGGGATGAGCCTAGGGAGAAGGGCGGGAGGACTCCTGGGGATGTACACAGACCTTGATGGGGAGAAGAAACAGTAGTATGATAAATCTTGGATGACTTACTGTGCTGACAAGATAAAGATGATTGTAGAAGAAAATTATACACAAGACAGGCCACTGTGAACCAATTTTAAAGGTGGAACCATTTCTTTAGAAGTCTGGATCTCCTTAAACAGGAGAGTTACAGTCTGAGTTTGTGCCCTGAATCTCACTTGTGTTGAATGCCAGTTTCATATCTAGCTGCATCCTTTGAAAGGTAGAGCTGCTTGTCTCTGAATTCACAAAATTCTAGTACTGGCTGGGGGCTAGAGCCTACATTCTGCCTAATCTGTGACTTCTCCCTTATAGGAATTTTACTATAAGAATGTTTTTGCCCCATGTTATCTCCAAGCGAATCACCACTCTTGTTAATATTAATGATTTGGAATCTGCTGCATCTTTAGATTCTCAAGCATTTTTTAGATTGTCCAGGTGGCACAGGGAATGATGCACTTTTGCCATGAATAGAGTGCCTTCAGAGAAGAAACTATTGTTTCAATAAATGTTATGCAATTTCTAAAATTAATGGATATGCTTAGCACATGAAGGAAGAACATACTCCTCTGTTGGTAATTTGTCCAAGATATTAATTTTCATAGCAAACAAAATTACAAGGGAACTTTCACTTTTTTCCTTTTCCCTCTCCTTCTCCTTTTTTTTTTTTTCCCACCTTGAAACACCATCCACATGACCACAAAGGGCCATGAAAGTTATTAAGGTACTCAAATATATTTTGTAATAGAGGTTGAGAGATTTGGGATTGCTCAGTCTTGAGAAGAGAAGGCTCAGGGAAGTCTTGCCAATTTGGATAAGTATCTGATGGAAAGTAATAAGAGTGCCTGCTGACAGGAGAGGAGGAGATGGGCACAGCTCAAGCCCCGGGAAATTCCACCTGAACATATGCGCACATAAAACCAAACAAAAAGTAATGAGAGGGTGATCAAACCCAGGAACAGGTTACACTGAGGGCTTGTGGAATCTCCATCAGTGGAGGTGTTAAAAACCTGACTGGACATGGTTCTGTGCATCCTGTTGTGTCTGATGTTTCTTGAACTGGGGGAACTTGACTAGTTGATCTCAAGACATCTCTTCCAAGATCAATGATTCTGTGATTCTCTGACCCCATCAAGCCGCAAAGTGGGCATTATTGGACTTGCAGTAGAACATAGATCCCTTAGTAGTGGTTAGGCTATGTGCATGCTCATGCTTCTTAAAATGCTATTTAGAATTGTTTAATTGTCTTTGTCCTTCACACTGTTCATCTGCTTTAGTCACCTGTTACTTCATCCCATGTATGATCTAATTCCCTCAGAGTAAGGATTCTTTGTATTGCATGCAGGAACAAATCCTAACAGCAGGCCTTATTCTATTCTCAATACTACATCTCACAAATCATAGTATAAATACTGACTCAGAGGGCAGTGTGTTATGTCTGAAACCACTTCCTGCTTCATCTAGTTGCTCTTTTGATACTTTCCACTCAAGCGCTGACTCATTTTGGTTGTAACGTGAGTGCTGCTGAACTTGCAGCCATTATGGTGTGGCTATCAGCCCGTATATCATTTTCTGGGGTCTTTTTGAGGTTTCTGTCTAGAGCAGAAAGTCATAACAAGGACTTGAAATGAGGATAATATACTCATTTTGCCTGACTCTTTGTAAAGCCTGTCAAGAGCAGGGTTGATATGAGCAGTTGGAACAGTTTTGGATTGCTCAGGGCATACAGCTGATTTAAATGCAATTATCTAAGACTGCACATCTGCTTCCAGTTCTCAATCTGCAAAGTGATGCGTAGGAATGTGAAGAGATCTTGGACTGGTGGTTCTCCTGGAGTTCTTCCAAATGATGTATTGCCTGACAGATTTTTCTTACCCAAAGATTTTGCTTATAACAACAAATTTCTGATGGTATTCCATCTTGACGTTAGTATTTATATCAGGTACCAGTATAGGTTGGGGACTGAGCTGTTGGACAGTATAGTAGCATAGGTGAAAAGGACCTGGGAGTGCTGGTGGATGGAAGGATGACCAAAGCCAGCAATGTGCCCTTGTGGCCAAGAAGGCCAATGGCATCCTGTGAGTGAACTAGTAAGAGGGGTGGCTAGTAGGTCAAGAGAGGTTCTCCTCCCCCTTTACTCTGCCATGATGAGGCGGCACCTGGAATATTGTGTCCAGTTCTGGGCCTCTCAGTTCAAGAAGGACCAGGAAGTGCTTGAAAGAGTCCAGCGCAGTGACTGAGATGATGGAGTGGAACATCTTCCTTATAAGGAAAGGCTGAGGGAGCTGGCTCTCTTCAGCTTGGAGGAGAATGAGGGGTGACCTCATCAATGGTTATAAATATGTAAGGGGTGAGTGCCAGGAGGATGGAGTCAAGCTTTTCTTAGGGGTGACAAACAGTAGGACAGGGGGCAACAGTTATAAACTGGAGCATAGGTGGTTCCATATAAATACAAGAAAGATTTTTTCACTGTGAGGGTGACAGAGCACAGCACAGGCTGCCCAGGGAGGTTGTGAAGTCTCCTTCCCTGAAGACGTTCAAATCCCACCTGGATGTGTTCATGTGTGAGCTGCTATTGGTGACCCTGCTCTGGCAGGGGGGTTGGACTTGATGATCTTTCAAGGTCCTTTCCAACCCCTAACTTTCTGTGAATCTATGATATAAACCACTTTCCTAGCAGGTGTAATGAAGCTGCTGGTATTTTTAATTAAAAAGTACGTCTTCACAGTTTACTAGGAAAGAACAGGTTACGTTTTTGCAGGTGCATGTGTAATTGGTCCTGGATCTGAAGGCTTGCAGCAGACAGTGGCATCTGCTGTGACTGTTTGTCATCATAACGTGATGGTTGGGAAACCCTCATCTGGGGAAAGAAGCCATGCACTGAAGGGGAAAACTGGAAGCTTTCCTTTAAGCATGAAAATTGTTACACTTTGGCTTTGTAAACTGTAGTGCTTCTGCAAATTGTCTTTAAACTGATTTCTAAATATCTCTCTAGGAATTGAGAAAAATGAGGTAAATTTTGGAGGGAGGAGATCTGAAAACTACATCCTCTAGCCCTTCTTATCTTTGTTGTATGCCTAAGTATAGAAAGTTGTGAAATGCTAACTGAAGGAAACTTTTGTAGATGACAGATTTTTCTGGGCAACCCACAGTATGCACCCTGTATCTTCTGATATTGAAGTATCATTAGATGTCCAATGTTAAGCTAAATTTTCATCTGTTCTTTGACAACACTAGTGCCTTTCTTCGTATTAATGATGTTCTGTAGGGGAGCCCTCAGTGAGTTGTGTGACATAAAGATGACTCTTGTATCCCTAGTTGATGCTTGTTTTGGGGTGAGATTGACATGCTAGATTGACAGTTTGTAGTAAATACACTTTGTTGTGTGCCAGTGCTATCTTCAGTTCATAGGCTTCCTTCTTGCTCACCTTTCTGCACAATGCGTGCTTTTTGTTTATATTTCACTCATGTTATTCCATCTCTGAATTCCACAACAGGAAATGGCTAACGCATTTGCCCAGAAGCACCTGAGGTCTATAATCTTAAATGTAAGTATGTCTGGCATGACAACAGTGTTTCCTAGTATTCTCTCAATAGAGGTTTCACTTATGCAGAGTATAAATTCTGCTGCCTTCAAAGCACTTTCCTGAAAGTGACTCTTTCAGAGGTGATTTTGGAGCCACTTGTTCAAAAGGGAGTTATCAGGGTGCTGTTAAAAAGAATTATCATTATGCTGATGGAATGTGGAGGTTCAACAGCTGAATCGTCATATACAGAGATGTATACGCAGCCTGGCAAATGCTGACAGCTAATGCCTCAGTTTTTACTTGTATCCTTTTCATTTCTATCCTATCCTTTATTTTGCAGCATGTGATCAGAGGAAACCGCCCGATTAAAACAGAAATGGCACATCAGCTGTATGTGCTACAGGTCCTGACCTTTAATCTCCTGGAAGAGAGGATGATGACCAAGATGGATCCTAATGATCAGGTCACTATTATAGCTGAGTAAGATCTGATAGAATAGGATGTACATGGGGCCTTATTCCTGAGCTTCTTAGCTCCACAGAATTTGCAATAGATGGTGCATAAAGTTTCAAGACCACCCCTCACAATGTAGACCTTTAGGTTAGGGTACACTCAATACTATCCTCCTATATGCTATGGGAACTTCAGAGATGTAAGTGGTCACTAGGAGCCATAAGTTCCTTTCTTGACCAGTGTGATGCCAGCTGTCAAACTGATTACTCCAGCTATGTGGAGGTCACATAATTTTATCCATTTTCTTGCAGTATACAAGGAAGCTGGGCATTTTTAAGTTGTTATTTAGTCATTAGATGCATTCCTTAGCATTATCTGAATGCCCAGGAATTAGGTACAATTAAATGTGGGGCAATTAAAGGAAAATGCGCACAAATGTTTTACTTTACCCATTTGCATTACCCAACCGACTGAAATTTGCCATTTTGAAATGTATTGCCTCTTCTTACATAGCGGTAATGACCTTTGGCATCTCTGTGTTCACTGTGTGAGCTCTAGAGAGAGAAGTGGGATTGTGCATTTTATGAAAATACTGCCCCAAAACGTTGATCACATTTTACCATTTCTCTGTCTTTTGCCCTTCAGGCACAGAGAGACATCATATTTGAGTTGAGAAGAATTGCATTTGATGCAGAGTCTGACAGCAACACCGTCCCTGGCAGTGGAACAGAAAAACGCAAAGCCATGTACACCAAGGACTACAAGATGCTAGGATTCACTGTATGCATCTAGAGAGTGCTGATTGTAAAGCATGTAAAGGGAATCTAAGCAATCTCCATCACAGTGGCGAGGATATAAGGAACGGAAATAGCTGTTTGCTTTACCATATTTCTATATATGAGTTTTAGACACACACACATACACACACACACCCCCCGGGGAAGATGGTTACAAACTAGCTGACTGGTTAAATGCCAGGCACATTCTCTAGAGATACTTATTTACCATATGCACCTATTCTATGAAGTATTTGGAATCAGCCTCTCGTCTAGAGGTGTTAGCAGGTGTCCAAGGTTACCTCTTGGATTAGGGTGAGGGAGTGCTTGAGGGATCTGAAGTTGTTAAATTAATTCAGAGAAGTTTCTTACATTATTTTTTTGAGCTAATTTGTTTGGGTTCTTTCTACACACTCTTCTCCCAGAATCACATCAATCCAGCCATGGATTTTACTCAGACTCCTCCAGGGATGCTGGCACTGGACAACATGCTCTACTTGGCAAAATTTCATCAGGATACCTATATCAGGGTAAGTGAAGTTGCTGTTTTTTGCAGACACCAACACTTCAGCAGCTCTTAGTGTGTGTTGCATCCTCTTTTTGTAGATTGTTCTGGAGAACAGCAGTCGAGAAGATAAGCACGAGTGTCCCTTTGGGCGCAGTGCCATTGAGCTTACCAGAATGCTTTGCGAGATCCTGCAAGTTGGGGAACTCCGTAAGTACCATGTATTATCTCAGTTTCCCCAGTTGCTGGGCTAGTGCTTCTGGAAGTAGCTTACAGGCTGACCAGCATTCACAAGTGTCTGTACCTTGATCTCACTTCTGCCATGTAAGGATTGGGAGAGCTTGGAGTTGCAGTGTAAGTGTCCCAGTGATAATACAAATATCAAAGTAAAGTAAGAAATATTGTTGTGGGCACGCTGGTTCCCCAGAAAAACTGACAACAGTGAAAGGCTTCAACTTCCTGAAACTTCTGCAGTGTGCTATATGAAAAAAATAATGCTCTAGAAACTATCATGAACTTGAGAATCAAGTTTAGTAGCTCTGATAGCCTTAAAACAGCATTCTGAGGCAGTTAACCACTATAAGAAATTCTGCCAGAGTGAAGTGGGAAACTGCAAGCAGTCATTTGGGAGGACTGGTGTGAAAAGGGCACTTGAGTCACAGAAGCTCATGTCAGGATAGTTGCCATTCCTGGTGTAGGCTGTGTATGTGGAGACAAAGCATTGAACTGTCTTAATCTCTTTGAGTTAGTACTACTGTACATCATCATGTTTCTGTCACTGTAGTGGATTTTAGTTGCTCTTAGTAGGTCTTGTGCAATAAGCTCACATGGTTGTGGTTTTCTTTCTTCCTGAAGCCAATGAAGGCCGAAATGACTATCACCCCATGTTTTTCACCCATGACCGTGCATTTGAGGAGCTATTTGCCATCTGCATACAGCTGTTGAACAAGACCTGGAAAGAAATGAGGGCAACAGCAGAAGATTTTAATAAGGTTAGAGTGGAAATGAGGTATTTTTGTAGAATCTTTCGCAGAACAGCATGTGTCCAACTTTTATTTGGTATGACCCAAGATAATCTTTTGTTTTTCTGAATCTACAAAGTCACTAGTATGTTGATACCCCTGGCCCTGTTCGTTTCATGTCAATTCTTTGCTTCCGCTGATCTGTGCTCTAGTTCTGTGCTGCCATTAAGCAGCAAGAATGTGACTTGCTTTTCTCCCTGTCCAAACTCTTTAGGTTATGCAGGTTGTGAGGGAACAGATCACACGGGCTCTCCCCTCTAAACCCAATTCCTTGGACCAGTTCAAGAGCAAACTGCGCAGCCTGAGCTATTCTGAAATTCTGCGACTACGCCAGTCTGAGAGAATGAGCCAAGATGATTTCCAATCACCACCTATTGTGTAAGTGCCAGACAAAACCAGTTGCCTTTTGTGCTTACCATTACCTCAATTTTCTGCTTAACTCTTCCATATTTTATTGCCAGAGAGTTGAGAGAGAAAATCCAACCTGAGATTTTGGAGCTGATAAAGCAACAGCGCCTGAACAGGCTTTGTGAGGGAAGCAGCTTCCGAAAAATTGGAAATCGCAGAAGACAAGGTAGGGTAACATCATCTGCTGTGGATTTTTCATGTGAAGAACTGTAAGCAAATAAAACTTTATATATTAATCTGATAGCTGGCTTGTTCCCAGAAAGGAAAGCTAGTTACCTGTTCTATCTCTACCAGGCAGTAGTTTGGATGGAACAGATACATGTTTCTAAGAATATAGCCATGGCCTCATGAACAAGAAGCAGTGCTGAGGAGCTAGGGGATTAGAGGGACTGAGTGCAGAGACTGTAAAACAGTGGCTGTAGGACCTAAAGTGAATGATCTTGCTCATCTTACTGTACTTGATGTGTGTTCCAGAAAGATTTTGGTATTGTCGCCTGGCTCTGAATCACAAGGTGCTACACTATGGAGATCTGGAAGATAATGCCCAGGGGGAAGTGACCTTTGAATCTCTACAGGAAAAAAGTAAATCCTGATTACTGGTTTGAGCACACTGCATTGTTCTGTGCTTTGCTCTCTAGAGACGTTTATGCATACAGTCCTAGAGATGAAAGCAAAATAGCTGTGGTGGAAATGTGACTGAAGTGACATCAACTTTCAGTCCTTGACAAAATCCTTTGGGTCTTGGAATTGCTTGGCATTTTTTACAGCCACCAACTGCAGGGATATATTGCTGGTAATGTGTTTTTTAAAACTACAGTAATGAGCTACAAAAACAGGAATAATGTTCCGTTGCAAAGACAAAGCAAAGTTCTGTCTTTTCATGGTTAGATTTCTTGTTTGCTTTACAATTTCATTATTAGTTCCAGTTGCAGACATCAAAGCCATTGTCACAGGGAAGGATTGTCCACACATGAAGGAGAAAAGTGCACTGAAACAGAACAAGGTAAGTGCTTCCTTTCTGCTTGTGATTAATATCCAGTGCTAGAGTTGAAGACTATGAAAGCAAACAGCAGGAGCAAATGGTCTTCCACGCTGCAAGTGTATATTTTACAAAATCCATCTCACACCTGGGCCTTTTCCTAATACACACTGTGGTTGCTTGGTGCTGTGAGCATGGTCTGGTCATGCTACAGGCTGCCCAGAGCTGCTCAAAGACTGATATGGGAAAGTGCATTGAGCTGCTGTGAGGCAGCTACTCTTGTGGGGTTAGCAAGCAGAGGGTGCTATAATGTTTTTGTTCAGTCAATGAGTGAAAGATTCTTTTCCATTCAGGAAGTTTTAGAATTGGCCTTCTCGATATTATACGATCCTGATGAGACCTTGAATTTCATTGCACCTAATAAATATGAGGTAAGAAATAGAGCTGTTAAGCAGTAAAATACAAAGCAGTTAACTTCAGAGACTACAAAAGATCAGTTGCTTCTCATTAAAGGCTTGAGCAGTGACTCCCACCAGGTTCATTCTTGGAAAATGGTGTCTATGGTTATTGTGATTCTTCTTTTGTTTTCATTTATCTTCTTTTTTCTTTTTTTTTTTTTTAAATAAACCCCAAAATTTCCCTTAGTCTATTTTCTTTTCTCCTCTGCAGTCAGTGGTTCCCTTTTCCCCATTCTCTAAGACACTGATGCCTAAAAGAGGTATACTTTTTCTGTTGTTATGCCACAGTAGAAACTTGGCCTTCTCCTGGCATCATGGGGTCGTGCTGACCTCTAGGCCTCTTAACTGCCTTTAGAAATTTTCTTGTGCACTGTTTTGGGGTTGGGTTTTTTCCCCCATAGGTTCACTCCCTCCCATGTTTCCTATGTTAGAGCTGTTTAGGAGGCTCTCGTAATTGTTACATGGATAAAAAGATTCAACATAACCTGTTGTTCATGATGGAGTTGTGAATTACCTTTCTTCTCCACAGTACTGTATCTGGATAGATGGGCTCAATGCTCTCTTGGGGAAGGACATGTCCAGCGAGCTGACTAAAAGCGACCTGGACACGCTGCTCAGCATGGAGATGAAGCTGAGGCTGCTGGACCTGGAGAACATCCAGATCCCCGAGGCACCGCCGCCCATCCCCAAGGAGCCGAGCAGCTACGACTTCGTCTACCACTACGGCTGAGGGGGCCGCGGGACGGCGGCANGCGGCAGCTCGCCAGTACGCGGGCGAGAGCCGAGAGGCCGAAGATGAGGAGGAGGTGCAGGAGGCTGGCCAGCAGCGGAAAGTGGAAGCACTGCGGGAGGTTCTGCTCTACTACGGCTTCTCCATCGGCATCACCTACAACAAGTGGCAGATGAAGGGGCGGGGCGGTAGTGACGGCGGCTGTCGGTCCCGCAGTGCTTCCACTCCGCTGCTGGCCAGCCTCCTGCACCTCCTCCTCATCTTCGGCCTCTCGGCTCTCGCCCGCGTACTGGCGAGCTGCCGCTCTGTGCGGCCGCGGGCCGCGCTCTCCTGGCCCGACTGCATCCGTCATAGAATCATAGAATTAGCCGGGTTGGAAGGGACCTCAGAGATCATCTAGTCCAACCTAGTGGCCCCGCAGGTAGGGCGGGCGGGGCTGGGCAGCGGCGGCACCCACGCCGCTCAGGCCGTACCGGAGCCCTTTTCGGGCCTCGTGGGAACCGCAGTGGCCCGGGTCGCCCCCTCCTGGGGGCAGCTGCGCTCCCGCGCTGTCGGCTCTGCCTCAAAGGTTGCGGTGTGAGCATCGGCGTCAGTCCCGGTTCGGCTGCGCTGCCTTGATGCGGACACCGGCTGGGGTACAGGGGCCGCTCTGCACTTAAGTTTCTGAAGGAGCCTCGGACGCATCGGGACCTAACTATGAGAATCCTCCGTCTCCACAAATTGCCTCTTCAAGTTATTTTCTTTTAATGTTGGTTTCAAGCTACTTTGTAATTTCCGGAGTTTTCTCTGGTTGGAACTTAGTCTTTGTCATAGAAGCACGTCACACATGACACAAAAACTACTGTAGCTGAGACCAAGGAGTGAAGCTCCTACTTAGAGCACAGAGCTCCGGATACTTCAGCAGTTCTTTGGCCCTACATTATGTTTGTTCAGTTGTCCTCATGCTACCTCTCACAGAACAGCATCTGGCCTAAGGTCCCTGACAAGGTTTGCAATGTCTTACATAAACATGTATCGTGTTTTTTTGAAGAGTACTCCCTCCCCGTGTGTAGCAGTACTACCTTTCAGCATAGCATGCCACTGGATCAGTAGAACAGGTTCCTGTGATAGCTTATACACAAAGGGGAACAAGACTGTAAAGAGCTGCACCAGGATGCTGAGGATTGTTGCAAGACAATTTAATTTACAGGGAATAGGAAGGAAACATAAGGAGTGAAGGATGTCTGAGCAATGTTGGCACTGAAGAGTTACCCTAAGGAAAATGTTTAGGTTTTTTCTGGGTCTGGTCAGCTGTCTATATTGTCAATAGATGTTTGTGGGGGTTTTCTTCTAATGTAGTGAAAGGCAGTTAACTTCAGGGTTGTTTTTTTTTATTATTAGGTGTTGGGTTTGGTTGTTTGGGGTTTTTTGGGGGGAGGGGTTGGGTTGTTTGGGTTTTTTGTTTTGTTTTTATTCTGTAGCTCTGTCATGTTCCTTGGATATTGCACTGAGTAACTGGAGCTTCCTATATGTCAGTGTCTCCCTGTAAGTACAAACACCATCTTCCCTGGGAACCATCTGGTGGGGCTAAGAACATGCTTTGGTAGAGTCAGTTTCTGAAGTGTGTGTTTCTTAAGCTTGGTGGGACTGGCATGCAGGGTCTTTTTTAGCTTGCTGGCAGCCATGTAAAAATGATTGATCTGCTTCTTTCCCTGCTTGGCTGGGAAGGACTGTCTTGCAGGAAACTAACAATGTGTTTTGGTCCTTTCAGCTACACAATGACCAAATCCTCTGCCATTCTCTTCATCTCTTCATCTTCCTTTTTTCACTGCTTTTCAAGCTGGTGGAAGCTGTAAGAGTCTCACATAATGCTTCAGGGAGGGAGAAGGTCAGATCCAGGGAAATAGGGAGTACATGTATAATAAATGTGTAAGTAGAGGAAGAATGTGGTTATATGGGTGAATCTGAAAGAGAGTTGGTGTCTTTCTCTGCCCAGCTTCAGGAGCCTGTAGTGACTTTGTATTTGCTCTCATCTAGAGGGTGGTAATGCTGCTGATGGTTCTGCTCATCGCTGGTGGGCTCTTCATGTTCACCTACAAGTCCAGACAGTTCAATGCACATTGGTTTGTGCTAGTGCTGTATGCCTCTTTTCTTGGGGATGTTTGCTGGAGTCTCACACAGATACTCATGCAAAAGGCTGAACTGGGTATGTACGGTGTTAGGAAGTGGGTGGTACCGGTAACAGAGGGGTGTAAGGAGGTGGTAGCTCCTACTGCAGAAACAGAACATCTTGTGTAAGGGACAGCGTTTGAAAGCTGGGTCAGGGGTTATCTGTTGGTGCTTAAATGAACCACCATAAATAAAGATGGTTTGGCCCTGCAGCAGCTCTGGACTGCACTACAAATAAGGTGTATTTCTAGGAGTGGTATTAATAAAGGTTCTAGGAGCTATGTTATTTCCTGGCTTGTTGCTACTGCTGGTCTGCTACTGGTCTGCTACTGATTTCTTCTTTCAGGGCTCCAGAATCTCATTGATCTCATGTTTCACCTGCAGCCACTCATGTTCCTGGTGCTCTTCCCACTCTTTGTGGTGTTTGAGGGTGCATAAGTTAATTAAAGAAAGCACGGATAGCTTCACAGAGTACTTGGGTTGATAGTTTAGCTGTTTGTTGTTTGAGATTATTCATTTAAATAAATGAACAGCTATGAACTTTACAAAGTTGCTAGAGGCCTGGAATTGCAAGGACCCAGATATACCTTATGCTAGCAGAACATTAAAAAGTGTATAGGAATAGTAACCTGCCACACTTGCGGAAGGGCTGTGAAGAACAGACTCCACATCTTTTTGATACTGGAATGTGAACAGCCTACCCCCAGCTTGTTGTGAGGAGTCCTGGGTGTTGGGAAAGGCACTCTGCTACTCACTGTCTTGTTCCTAGGCCTGCCTTTGTCCATATCAGAGAAGCTCTTCTGTTTCCATGAAGTAGGAATGCTGTTGTCTCTGGTAGGGAAGCTGTTCTTGGGTGGAATTCTCGCCATTGATCTGGGCTTTTGAGCTCCTCCTGGTTTCCAGAACATCTGGCCTCACACTTTCCATTGCTGGCATTTTTAAGGTAAGGCATGGTTCCTGTGCTAATATTAGAAGGCAAATACTGAGGCATCCTTAATGGGCCTCATTTGGTGGGAACTTGTTTAGAGCCTTAGAAATAATCTCCTATTATGTTTATTCTGGCACAGGAATTTAATGCTTTGCTGTGCAGTCTCTGCCATTAAATGCCTTGGTCCCTGACAGCAAGGGACAGAAACTATTGTCTGTTCTGTAAATAAAGGTCCAGAGTTTGATGGCATCTTGGATAGACTAAAACATGTGCGTCTTGTGAGCAATGGATGCTTTGGGAGGGCAGAGCGGTAAGAAGGGTATGTTCTTGCATCAGGCTGGGGTATGAACAAACCACTGGTTTGAGCTATCTCTTTAACCTGATATGGCACATTCTCCCCTCCTTTGAGGAATTCAATACAGGTAATTTTGTGTTGAATGGTAATGTGAAATTTGTCTGATCTGGAGGTCATAGAATGCCCAGGTAGCCAAGCTGTTCAGTCAGAGGGCTTAACAATCCCACATCCTGATGTAAGAGGTCAGCCTGCTTCTGGAAACTGTTTTTAAAGTCTCGTGTGATTGGAAAAACTTGCTGGTGGAAATGAGCAGCCTGGCAGCTTGATCTAGGGTTGAGCTGTAAAACATCTTATGTACGTTTCCTCAGGTCCTGCCCTGCCACTTGTTTTTCTTTTTTTTCCCCCACAGGAAATCTGAATTTTATTCTTCACCATGTGTTTGCTGGGAGACCACCTCAGTCTCTTGAACTGTCTGGGCTTTGCTATCTGTCTGTCAGGAGTCTCCCTTCATGTCATTCTCAAAGCCATGAATTCCAAAGGTGATTCTGTTTTATATCCCTTTCTGTTTCTCTGTAGGCATTCTCATAGCTTTACTAGGAGCTATGTCTACTTCCAGCTTCTTGCCAGTGCCAGGTTTGATGGGTACTCTGGTGAGTTTGTCACTGAATGGGCTGTCTGTGTGCAGGTGAGGAAGCATCAAAGCTACACAGAGGTGGGCTTTGTCCCTGACCTGGAGCTGCTGCTGCACTACACTTAACATGGTGAGGAGAAGGAAGAGGATGTTGGAAACCCGGAACAACACTGACTGAACATAAAGCACAAAGCTGTCTGCTCACTTCTTATTGAACCTGCCTGCAGCTGTCTAGGAGGAAAGAGAGTCTTGCTGTTCTACTGCAATGTGGATATGTAGATGCTGCACAAGGAACCAGCAATATCCTTTTCAGAGAAAGTGAATCTGGAATATGAGCTCTCATTTCAGTGGAAGTAGAACAACATGGTGAGACTGGCAATGCTATAGAAAGCTCATTAGGGAATCCTGAAGGCTGTATATTGAGTGTGGACCATAATCTATAGAGTGGGTATAGACATGTCTGGACTGCAGGCTGAATGGCTCAGGGATTATTTTAATGTTGTTTAGCTTTGCCTTCAAAAGAGAAGGTAGATTTACCTTCAAATACTTAATGATTCTGCTAAGTAGGAACTCCCATAGATGACTATCTATAAAACTGTAGACTTGTCCCACTGAGAAGCAGCCTGTGTGATTCAGAGGTGACTAATAATAGGACAAGGGGCAACGGTTATAAACTGGAGCATAGGTGGTTCTGTATAAATATTAAAATTTTTTCACTGTGAGGGTGACATAGCACTGTCAGAGGCTGCCCAGGGAGGTTGTGATGTCTCCTTCCCTGGAGATATTCAAAGCCCACCAGGATGTGTTCCTGTGTGACCTGCTATAGGTGACCGTGGTCTGGCAGGGGGAGTTGGACTCTGATCTTTTGAGATCCCTTCCAACCCCAAAGTTTCTATGATTCTATGTGCCTGGTGACCTCCACATTCAGTGTGCTTATTAAGGAGAGAATTAAGTGCTAGCATTTGGAACCAATTAAACATAGCCAAATGCTATTTTTTGGAGTAAAGAGGGATTCATGAGTACTTCTGGCCCTACAGGCCAAAAGAAGAAAAAGCAATGTCACTGGAGATTTAGCTTAAGCAATAAGCGTATCAGAAACTATGTGGGTATTTGATGGGGGTTTGTTTGTTTGTTTGTTTTGTTTTGCTTTTTTAAAAATAAACAGCTTTCCCAGTTCCTTTTTGTCTGCATATTGCGCATCTATGCTTTATCAGGCAGAGAACTTGATTTTTAAATTTCTTTCCTTTTAGATCCACATTGACCTTGCTACTGCATGTCCAATTATTTTTGAGGCTCCGAAAACAAAACGTTGCACATGAACAGGATCCTTGATTTCTTAAGGCCAGGGGTGTCTTCTGTTACGTGTTATTTGTGCCAGCCAAGAGAGCATACTGACTTATGCATGAACAGGACACTGTGTCTTAAGAAGACTTAGTATTGTGGCTTTTTTGTAGGAATCTTATCTCTTTGCTCACTGGATTAGATTAGTTAGTGCTGCAGCCTTGTCCCAGAAAGGGGAATGATGCAGGATTTGAGATGTGTCCTTTTTCTTTCTGATAAGACACAAGTGATGTTAAGCTGGTGGCTGGTTTTTTGCATAGCAGAATTTTCACCTCTTTGAAAGTTTTGTTCAATGCTAGCTTTTGGAGTGGAAATAACTTGAGAGAGACCCCCTATAGGGATAACAGTGTGATCCTTCTCCTGAGAGGAGCTGGGCTTTAAAGTAAAGTTCTTGTATTCTGTTGAAGAATCTGAACCATTTTGGCTAGATTGTGACTCAGTTATCTAGCTCCAAGTATGTCTGGCAAAAAATTGGTTCTGAAGGAGGAAGGTTATGTTAATAATGATCAATTTAATGGTGTTCTGGGAAACACTGGTAACTTGCTTCAGAGCAGACAGCAGGGGGTGCATCTACCTCACATAAAGCTACTGAACTGTCAGTTCCAGGCCAGGCTGGTGCACCAAGAGATCTTGTGTATCAAGGGAGGTGCCTGGAGCTTAAAATCGTTTGCTCTGCCTCTTGGTGTGCTATGAAAATGCCAGAAATGGAAAAAGAGGCAAGGCTGAAGGAGTGCTGCAGCAATGGTATGAAGAAAATGAGAAAGAACAAGCTTGTAGCCATAGCAGTGCTTTGCAGACTCTAGGCCTGAAGAGGTAGGGTTGGAGTCTACTTGAGGAGACAAGATGGAAGTATGGAGGGGATTGTACTGCAGAGTGGGTGCTGGGAGTACCAGTAGAGTCCTCTTTGCCTCTGGAAATATCCCTGGGAGGCTGTGCAGTTCCTTGGCCTTGTACAGTGGTAGCCAAAGCCTCTTGTCATTGCTGAACCTGTTTTAGAGTTGGTAATCTGAGCTTGATGTGCAGGCCCAGGGGCTTTGAGGGCTTCAGACTTTCAGAAGTCCCTCTGTGCCACAGTGTGCTCCCTGCAGTCTTCTGAGAGGAGCAACGAAGCTCAGTGGTTGTGCAGACTGTTTACTGATGAGACCTGAGTGAGGGGCTGCTTTAGGGGATATGAGAAGTAGTTTATTGTTCAGTCCCTTGTGTGTGGCATGGTTTGGTTCTGCTCTCTCCTCAAAGGAGGAGTGTGAAGGCTGAGTGAGTACACTGGAACCACTCATGAAGTTCTGCGGTGTTGGTGAGACATATGTGTGTTTATGCTGTGTGGGCCCATGCACACACACTGACACAGACATGCACAGGAAACAGAAGGCTGACTGAATATTTATGGTGTTTGAACTAATTAACTAGCAGAAGCAAAGCTGAGTGAATTTCAAAGGTGCTGCAAAATCTTGCCTGTAAGACCAGGTGCTTATGAGTGCGAGGAATTACCCCCAGCGTCACAGAATGTTTAGGTTGGAAGAGACCTCCAACATCATCCAGTCCAACCTTTGACCAACACCATAATCTAACTACTAAACCATGTCCTTAAGGACCAGGTCCAAACACCTTTTAAATGCCTCCAGGGATGGTGACTCCACCACTGTCCTGGGCCATTCAAATGCTTGACAACAATTTTTTCTCAGTGAAAAAATGTTTCCTAACATCCATCTTAAACCTCCCTTGGCACAGCTTACATCCATTCCCTCTGGTCCTATCAAAGTTTACTAAGAAGAGTCTGTTTCCCTCCTGGCTCCAACCTCTCCTGAGGCAGTTGCAGAGAGCCATAAGGTCTCTTCTCACCTCCTCTTCTCCAGACCAAACACCCCCAGCTCCTCAGCTCCTCACAGGACTTGTGCTCCAGGCCCTTCATGAGCTTTGTTGCCCTTCTCTGTACACTCTCCAGCACTTCTATATCCCTCTTATAGTGAGGGGCCCAGAACTGAACACAGTACTCAGGATGTGGCGTCACCAGAGCTGAGTACAGGGGGATGTTCACCTCCCTATTCCTAATGGCCACTGAGTTTCTAATACAATCCAGGATGCCATTGGCCTTCTTAGCCACTTGCACGCACTGCTGACTTGTATTAAGTTGACTGTCAACCAATACCCCCAGGTGCCTTTCCAACTTAGAGCTCTCTAACCACACTTCCCCAAGTCTGTATCTTACCATGGGGTTGTTATGATCCAGGTGCAAGACCTGGCATTTGGCCTTGTTAAACCTCATACGATTAACCTTGGCCCATCATTGGTCTAACCTGTCTAGGTCCTGCTTTAAGGCTTCCCTACCCTCCGTAGATCGACAGACCCACCTAGTTTGATGTCATCTGCACTTATTCCCCTGGGAGACCTCTTATTTGAAGAACAGATGCTTGGCTTCCTGCTGAAATTTCAATGCAGTAAATATCCTGACGGCAAGGAGGAAGTGTCTCTGCACTCCTCTGGTCCTCTGTGCAGCAAACAAGGTATGAGCAAGCTTACTGTGGAGAAGCCAGCCTGGCTCCAAAACACAGGAATGGCAAGGCAAAGCAGTAACACAGGGCCTGGTGCCCAGCAGTAGGGCTGCTTTAAACTGTGCTTCATTGCTTGTATCAGTAGAATATCTGTAGGTTGTATTACATGGTTTGTGGTTGGTGCCCAGTGAGGTGGGGAAAGGGGAGCTTGGGGTGCAGAGGGCTGAAAGGCTGCTTCCCACCCAACCTGGGGCTGTAAAGGGATTACATTCATCTTTGGTCTTTGCAGTGGCAAATAATTGTCCCTAGTTCTGTACTGCTGCTTCTGCACCAGGACTTTTTTTTGTTTGTTTTCCTTCATTGGGGTATGCAGGTTTTGATCTTTACAGCCTTAGGATTCTGCAGTCCCAGGAAGGTGAAAGAACTCTGGCTCCTAATATGCACCCAGTACTTGGAAATGTCTCACTTTTCTGGAGTCATGATAACATGGGAGGTTCCATGTCCTGCAGTGGTTTGGGGAATCATATCTGGGGGGAGGGGTGAACTGGTTGTCATGCTTTGCACTACAAAAGGTGATGTACCCAAAACTGGGCTGTGTCTGGGACTTACGAGAGTGGTGGTGTTTGTGGTGGTGTTTTATGCCAAGGTCTTACCTCCCTTCTTCCAAATAGTTGCTGCCAGCACCCAGGATGTCTGAATGCCTGTCTGGGCCTTTGTTGCCAGCCTGGTCTCCCAGGGGAATGATCTGTATCTGCCCTTCCTCTGGACCTTGCCAGGAGCAGAGGCTGCTGCCAGTTTGTGGCTGCTTGCCTGGTGAAAAGTATCAGAATTGACCATGCAACTGTTAATGAAAATCACAAGTGGGAAGATGCAGTCAAGTCCTATAACTGCACTAATTGGAGCCATCGTCATGAATGTACTGAGCCACTCTCCCTTTCTCAGACTACTAATTCTCATGTTTCAGCACCTCCTCCACCACACTGCACAAGACAGATCCACCTGTCCTGTGGATATAATGCACTGTATAAAGGGAGCTGAAAGGTGTTAACCACTGCTGAATAAAGGGAAAGGATCACTTCCCTCTGTCTGTTGGCAATACTTTACCTAATGCACTCTAGAATGTCATCAGCCTTCTTTGCAGCAAAGGCACAGTGCCATCTCATCTGAAGGTACCAGGGTATCTTGCATGAGTTGCAATAACTTGCCCCAGGTAGCACTGCAAGAGGGCTTGCTGGGACACAGGGCTGTCCTGCATGACTCACATAGCATAAGTACTCATACCATCTCATCTTGTGCTTCCCAGCCTAGCAGAGCTAGGTAATTGCTTTATCTATCAGAGCTCCCTGCTTTAACAGGCAGTAATTGGCACCTGTGTTAAAGAGCCTGCTTTCAATTACTGATGAATGCATCTCAAACTCCAGAACTGAGAGATTATGTGGGGGAGACAGCAGTAATGCTCGTGTTTACCCTGTAGTTCCACCAGGTGCTCCTCTTCCCCCAGGGATGAAGATTTTTTTGCATTTCTTGCTTGTGCCTTGAATCTGCAAAGCCACCAGCAAAGGCTTCATGGAAGGCACAGTGGTGTTCCTCTCAGGAGCACACAGAGCCAGCAGGGCTGGCACAGTACTCAGCTCTCTTCTTCCTCACAGGGTTGATTCTTGCAGAAAACTACTGCAAATCCTACACTGAATGGTGGGGTGGCAAGGTCTGGGAGGCAATTGGTCTTTGTAGACGGTGGTGTTCCCCTGGCCGCGTGCAGCAACAATCCCGGGAGCTTTCCCAGACTCTTCCCTTAGCTATACATCTCTCTTTGGCTTCCACTGCATCAGCACTCGTGTGTTGGGACTACCCCCTTCTGCTGCTATTCATCATTTCTGATCCAGTAAATTACTGTACTGTTAAAATGCACAGGGAATTGTTTTCTGTAGTTTAGAGCCATGAGCCCTTAAATTTCCATTTATTTAGTGGGTGATGGACAGCTGTGGTTGGTGCTGGATCCACACAGAGGAGTGGGAGCACTCTGATTACTGAGGAGCAACTTTGTGCTCCCTCTTGCAAGCTTTGCACCAGGCCCTCTTGAACGCAGGGAGGTCTGTTATTTACCACTGATCTGTGTTTGTTTCAGTGCCAGGCAGTCCCTCCTCAGCCAATGCACCCTTTGCTGCATCTGTGTTGCTTTTGCCTTTCTTCTCCCCAGTAACCTGGAGGCAAAGGCTGCACCTGCACCACAGTGCTTAAAATGTGGAGATGTGGGGTACATGGTAAGCACATGGGAGGCATGGCCATTGCTGCATGTGCCTTTGTTGTTGCACATGTAGTTTTAAGTCAGTCTTGCAGCACTCCATCTCTGTCTTAGTGGTTTTAATAGTGAACGTAAGCTCAATTGCATGACTCTTGTCCCACAGTTCTCAGTCCCGATCTAAGCTGCTCTGCCTGCACTGCCAGTACATTCCCATTTTTTCTCCTCTTCCCTGTCCCTTCAGGCCATTGGGAAAGGCCTGAGAGCAGCCTCCAGCTCTGTTCTGCTCTAGGACACAGTGCAGCAGCCATTCTGCTGCCCTGTACCTCCAGTGCTTTTATAAATGGCAGGAATATGCACACAGAAAGAGTTAAATAGTAGTGTAAAAATTAGTATTTAATCCATTGCTGTCCCTTTTAGCAAACCTAGATGGGAAAATGCCTCCCTGTTGGAAATAGTGCTTCTCAGAAATGGAAATGCAGGATGGCTGGGGATTAGGGTGCCTATCACTGGAAATGGGTTTCTTATCATCTGTCTGAGCTGAATTGGTGGGACAGCCTCTGAAAATTGAATTGCCTTCCCTGTTACTGTGCCTGCCATTGCATTCCTCCTGTGCTGTAGCACCCACCTTCCCAGCCTTTGGTCTCTCTTGTCCCCATCCTCAACAGAGTAGGGGCTGCCTCTGAGAAGGCACATGTCTGTGGAGAGGGACTGTCCCAGCTGGAAGGTGGACAGGTCAGACTACATCTGGGAATAGTCATCCTTTGTATTCTTGAGGACAGGATTATGTAGTCTCTCTTTCCAGGCTTCCCTCTCTGACCTTGTGAGGACAGTGGTAGCCTGGCAGACCCTAGTTTAGGGCAGCATGAATTAAGGTGTTAAATGATCAGAAGAAGTCAGGCACAACTGGAAATGAGAGCTGGTGGGAAGGAGCTTGGGGCAAGGGGCACGCAGAGGTGGAATAGTAGCTGGAACAGATCAACAGACCAGGCTGAATACATCAGAGCGGGAATGAAATGAGGAGCAGCCTGAACTCTGTGTCTTATCTGTGCCAAGTGGAGGCATTGCTCTCCCATCACTGCTCAGGCTCTGTCTTGGGATGACCAAGGTGGGTCTTTCAGTTCCTCCCCACAGTCCCTTTTCATAGTTAGAAGCAACCCACACCACAAGCACCAGCCAGCTTGTACCCAGCACTGCATGGAGCCCAGGTGGTTTGCTGCCCCCCAGCCATGAGCAGGTTGGGCTGGGCACAGGCTGAGTGCTCTCACTGTGTGGGCTGCATGGGTGGGGGTGTGTTGGCTGGTGGGGTTCAGGCATAATGCTGGGAATTTCTTTTATAGTGTCTGTTTCCAGGATTTGGTTCAAGCATAATTCTAATTTACTGAGCTGTATTTTACCACATAGGTCGCCAGTGCCTGATTTCATCCTTGTATGATGTAATGGTGCATTTTTTTGAAGATTTTCCCCATCTCTGTTAATGTTATATGTGAGCTATAAGCACAAGAGGTGCTTAAGTGTGCATCTGCCAATGGCTTTTGATTGCCCCAACCTGCAGTCATGGTGATGCTCCAATGCATGGATGTTGCCCTTGATTCTTTTTCTGCCAGAACACACTGAGTTAGAAACTTAAAAATATTTAGGACTAATGGGGGGCAGGGTTGCTGCTCTTATAGGGCTATAGCGGTCGATGGACTCTTTCAGAATTTGCACTGAGACAGAACACATAACGTAATTGCTGGCCAATGGAGCAAAGCCCTAGCCAAGGGCCTGGTTCTTCTTGCAAGAGCAGGCTGTGCTCAGGTTGCAGATGTTTGCTGTCTACTCCATGAAAGTCTTTCCTTCTTACTAGGGTGTTGTTCTTGCCCTCTGCTGAAGGACTTCCTCAAATTGCTGACAAATTATGAGAAAAGGTTGTCCTTAATCATACAAGTGCTTCCTTAGATGCTGAAGGGCAAGTGCAACCAGGTCTGCCTGCATCAGAGGAGTGGGAAGCCTTTATTTCTGAAGCAAAGGAGATTATGGACAAAGGCATTGTGTTGAGAACCCTGTTAAAGAGCTAATTCCTGGAGTGGGATGCAGATTTGCTCATTCCACACTCGGATGGGAGGAAACACTGGTTTGTTACATGTGATGCAGACTCAACCTGAAGTGCTAGCCTGGAAAGCAGGAACAGAGTTGGGGGCAGACCAGTGGCAGCTGCAGAGTGCTCCTTAATGAAATTGCAGGTTTTCTTGTTTTCAGCCTCACATACTTCTGCACAGCCACAGCCCTGCCCAATGGCTCTGTGGGAGGGGAATTGAGCAATAGAATTATCCCAGGTGTGTTTTGCAAGCATTTTTTTTCCTCAGCTCTTGGTGTAGGCCTAGTCCCTTAGTGTCCTGGTCTACCTGCAGTCTGGCACTGGAGTAGTTTGGGTTGGGACTTTGTGGGTTTGAAGGGCCACCATCTGGGCACAGCTGTGCCTGGCCTGGATATGTGTTCATGGGAGCATCACAGCCCTCTGGGTGCAGTCGCATGTTTAACAGTATATACCAAGCAACTTCTGTTTCATTTTGGACTAAACCTGATAAATCAAGGTGACTTTGGGTAGAGAAATAAATCCTTTCCCAGGATTTGCATAATCCTGGCTGGTGATATGATAATGGTGTTTGTGAAAGGCAGAACACAATGAATTAATATTGTTAAGTTGCTGCTGTAAAATACAAAGCGGGTAAGTTACTGTGCATACAAGGAAGAGTGTGAGTACAGCAGGTGTGGCTGTGGTAGCACCAGGCACAGGAGACTTGTTGCTACAGGCACAGCCAGGGTGCAGCACAGTCAGCACTGATCTAGTCAGCTGGCCATGGCTAGAAGTTGATCTGAGGTTGTCCAGGGAGGGATTACCTGCTTTGGTCTCCATGGGTTAGGACCTGCTTTGTCCTCCGGATCATTCCTGAGAGCCAGCCAGCCAGGGCCAGTCCCTGCAGGAGGAGGGAGAAGGTAGCTGTGGGTGACCCTGCATCATGCTGGTGCTGAAGGGACGTCTGGGCACAGAGCTGCCCTGGGGAGTTGCAGCAGTGAGGAAATTGGCCCTGGGCTTTATGCCACCCTGGTCACCCCCAGCAGCCCAGAGACTTTGAGGCCATTCAGCTCCTGAGAGGCTTTCTTGCCCCAGAGGTGAGCTGTCTCTGTCCCCAGTCCTCAGCTTTCACCTCGAGCAGACAGGCTCAGCTAGGGGACATGGTGCTGCAGGATGAGCAGGGAGGGAGAGCTGGTGTCAGGCAGAGGTGGAGGGAGGCTGGAGATATGCGCATGGATGCCTCGATCTTTCCCCTCAGTTCCAAAGCCATTCCCTGCCTGCCAGACCCCACCAGAATCCTAATGCACTGGTTATTACTGCAGCTCCATAACTCTATCAGAGGGAGATGCTGTGTGGGAGCCAGAGCAGGATTTCAAGCTAATTGGATTCTGTGTCTCCGTGGTTTCTCATGTAGGCAGGCGACAGGGATTAGTGCAGTGTTTCTGAGGAACAGAGGAGCACAAGGATGATTTGCACAGGGATTCCCTCTGGCATAGCCCCTGCCACTAGCTTCAGTGAAGGACTTTGTGGACAGGCCATCAAGGTGGAAGGGCCCAAAGCAGTGTGTCCCCACTCTGCTTTGTGCTTGTCCTAAATCGCTTGTGCTTGTCCTAAATCTTTGAACCAGGTGCAGTCCCTTTCCCAGGGAAGGAAATGGCTCAAAGGCCTCCTGAACTTAAGCAAGACTGGTAGTGGTCTGGTCTTTCTTGCCAGCCCCATGTGGGGGAAACCAGACAGGGAAATCAAAGAAATGGTGGTTCCTGTGCACAGCCAGCCATCTGAGATAGCTGCCTGTTCCCTCCTCACTTCTCTTCCCTGGCCTGGCTGGGAGCAGTGCAGATTTGAACCTTCTCCCTCCCCCCAGGTTCCTAGCCTTGTTCCAGAGCCTGTCAGGGCAGGGGCAGGATTCACCTCATTAACGCAGATTTATTCCTGTATAAACATTTCATTCCTATAATTGCAAATCAGTCATGCTGCAGACAGCAGTGGTAATGGCTCTGTTTGCAGTGGGTGTTGGGGTAGCATGCCAGGTGTGTGAGCCTGCAGCACAGTGCGTACAGCACATGGCTGAGCACACACATGGTTATGACATGCCATGGTGTCTACATGTGGAAGGATGTGCTGTGCAGCGCACGATCAGCCAATCTGGGTAAGTGTGCAGTCCTGAGCACCTTGCTGTACAATCTGAAAGCTTCTGAGTGTCCTGTGTCTCTTGTGCTGAGGGACAGCCTTGGGCATCTGGATGGGGTAATGGAGTCCTGGGGCAGCAAGAGAGAGACAAGGTCTTCTCAGGGCCTCTGCCTCACTGGGGCGGTGAGCTGTCCCTAGGGTCGCCATTTCATAGCTCCTGGCATGACAGTATGTATCTTGGACTCCCTGATCTTTGGTCCTAGGGAAAAACATGTTACCCAGGTCCCATTGCCCTACCGGGTTTGGTGTTTGCTCAGACATCAAAGTCTGAGCCATGCAGAAAGCTTAGGGTGAAGAGAGGATCTGAGCCTTCCTGTCTGGTGTAAGCCAAACTGAGGGGAGATGTTTCCACCACTACTGCCAGAGAGTGACCTGAGAAGGTCTGGGATGTGCCCTGTTCCTCCGTGGCTCTACCAAAATGCCACCATCTCAAAAAAACTCCTTTGGCAGCCCCTTCCTGGCAACAGAGTGGCTCTGGGGCCCTGCTCAGCCTGGCATAAGTGCAGGAGGACGTACCCAGTCAACAGTGTCTTCTGGGCTCTAAATGCAGGGGTGGCAGGCACTTGCCAAGTCATGGTCTGTGCAGTTCATAGTCTGTGTTCTCCCCCGTGCTCATCCAAATGTTAATTTTATGGATTGCTGTTATAAATCTTGCGTCTTTACCCTGTTTACAGGCCACATAGATTTCATCTTGTTGAAAGATGACGCTTCTGGCCTTTGGTACCAGACTACCAATTTAATACTCTGATAGTAATAAAAAACATGGGATCATATTAACTCACGATTACTCTCCTGCTCCTTCCTGTAACTCCTTCTGTGCCATCTGAAATCCTCAGATGCTGAAGGAGTGCCTCAGCTGCTGGCAGAGCCAAAGGCTTGGGACAGCAACAGCCAAAGCCAGCCTTCCAGCTGGAATAACTACATGGTTTCCAAGCTGTGAGCTGCTCTTCTCCTTCTTGCCACGCAATTGGAGGGTTGTGCCCCTCTCTGTGTTAGATCTGGCAATCTGGAGAAATGCTTGTATTCCACCTTTGAGACCCTTCTGTGTGTTCTGAGCAGGGGACCCCTGCAAGTCTGCCAGCTGCACAGCATATTGATTTGCCAGGCTATAAGGAAAGGCATTGCTCGCTGGGAGAGAGCCTTGCTTCCTAGTAGCCTGGAAGAACATGTTTAGGTCATTCCATCAGTGTAAAGGTTAAATGTTTAGCTGCAGCTATTGAAAACAAAGCAACAGTGGCTGCAACAACAAGACCAAAAGAATTGGATGCCTTATCACTGCATCTAGGCACCTACCAGGTATAGTGTGCTGCAGTCCTCCCTAGGCAGCACCCTTGGCTGAGAGTGCTGCCTCTCAGCACTTCTTCCCCTGTGGGCATCTACGCAACAGCTCATCCCCATTCCAACCCAGTTGATGGCTGTGCAGAATGGATTTTTTGTCTGGGGATTTTGAAGAAGCACCTGATATTTTAAAGCATATCCACATACTTTCAGTTCTCTTGGCAGGTTAAGAGGGCCTCTTTGTGTTACAGGCCTTATTTTCAGCCACTCATCTGTGAGAATACCAGTGGCCTACTCTAAGGGTTATATTCAAATATAGGTCTTCTGTTGAGTAAATATGGAACCAGAAGAGCAATTTTTTTCTACCCTGAGCATCTGTTTCAGTAAATCAGTAGATTTCTTATACATTTAATGTGTAGTGTCTTGCAAAAAACATTTCAGAAGTTTATATTTTAGAATCATAAAGCAAGTTGTCTTTTGGACAGCATGGCTCACAGCTTTCATAACTTTGTAACCATTTGCAATATGCATATTAATAAAAGAAAAAGCTAGAATCTCTTTGTTGTAATATGTTTCAGTCCCATAATGCCTGAATTCTCTCTTCCCATCACAACTGTGGACATGCCACAGCAATTGTCCTGCTGCCAGACCATTTTCTATGAAGTCCAGGCTTACTCTTTGCAGTCCTGTTCCTAGAAAACCTGCAGAGTCCAAGGCAGACACCAGGAGACACTTCTTTCAAGACACAGACAGAGGTACTGCTCCACGTGTATCCTTCCTGCAGTCTGTGTGCCTTTTATTGTCTCCCGACGGCTGAAGCTCCTCCAGGCTCTTGCTGGCATGGTCTGCTTACAATAGGGCACTCTGTGCTTCAGCAGTGCAGAGAGCTGGCAAGGGGATTGAACAGATCCAGGTTGCTTTGCATTGGCAGCTGGCATCTCCTTGGGGACAGTGCCAGGTGCTGTCACTGTGGTGCAGGATGTTAGCATTACATACTGCTGATCTGTGCAAACTGCTGTCTATACACTGTCACCCTTTTTCTGTTGGTCTCTGGCAGTTGCTGCCCCTATTAGATGAGCATATGATCTACTACGGTCCACAACCATCTGTCCCTAGTGATGAGAGAAGCACAGCAGACTGATCCACCAGGAGGACTTCAGCAAAAGACTCAGTAGAGAGCAGCCATGTCACTGCTGGCTCATAAACTGGGCTTCAGTGTGGGGTCATGGCCCCCCCATGCTGCTGTGCACAGGGTGCAGCCAAATGAGGTGACTGGCGCTCAGGCACCCAGGTACCAGCTGAACTGTCATCTGAGTAGTGTCAGCAGATGAATGTGGAAAGCCTTTAAATTCAGCACATGATCAATACTGAACTGATTGTCTGGAGTCTGTTATAAGTTTACCCCAGTGTCATGCATCCTATCATAAAAAAACACTCAGCACACTAGGGACATGTGAGAAATGCTGCAGACCCCATTTAGGATGCACAGAGCTAGAGTAAGTGACTTCACAATTGTTTCTTACAGTAAATAATTCATCCATTTTACATTTGGTTTTATGGCTACCCCCATCCCCCTGCCTCAGTTCCTTTGTGCCAGTTTCCCTCTCTTGTCCTGAGATTCCTGTGTTCAGTAGTTTCTGTCATTGTGATTCCCTACCACATGTGTGTGCATGTAGGAATGTATGGTCACAGGTCTCCCAGGCCAATTTTCACTGGTTGCTGTCAGTGCAGGTTGTTGCAGCTGCTGGAAGCAGGTTGATGGGAATCTCTGCCATGGGATGAAGCTTGTTTGGCCATGTCAGCTGAGGTAAGACTGTTACGTGCATTTCCAAAGCCCCTGGCAACGCACTAGCTCCTGGGGCATCCTGCTTCTGGATAGTTTTGTGGGGAAAACAGTACAAATTGGTGTATGTCTCTTTGAGCTGAAAATAATTTGAGTCTGGAAGTGTTGGGGAGATCATTGCACCGGCTTGTCCCATCACTGTTCTGCTCCAGGTAGTTGCTCCAGGCCACTGTGGAAGCACAACACAGTATAGAAGGATTCTTGGCCCAGACTTTTGCTGCTGCCTGTTAAAAACAATTTTGACTGTGTTTGGAGCCCTGCAGACACGCTCCTGGGAATGTTCTCATTTGCACAGGTGGCTGCTGTGGGGCTCTGATCCCATCTCTGGTCACTGTGAAAGGCAGGAGAGTTGAGATGATGGTGGCTGTGGTCTGACACAAGCCACATCCAGGAATCGATGTTCCTTTTCAGGTGTTGCCCAGCCATCTCCACTGGCCATCTCCACTGCACTCCTTCTCCTTCTATCAAGACAGCAGGTAACCTTTTGGAGAAATGATCCTACTCTGCTGGCTGTCTACAAGTGAATGGGGATTGAGGTGTACAGGGCACGCACTCAGCATCTCTGCCATTGCTGGGGCCAGTCCCTGGTGCAGAGCACTCTGGACACCCCTGCAGATGCGATCTGGTGGCATTCAGCACCTCTGAAGGCATCCTCAAGGCTCAGAGTTTGTGTTCCATTCCCAGCCTATGCCTTGGCCCCCCACTCTTCCTGTGGGTTTGGGTATGCCATGCCCCTGGGGTTGGCTGCTGACAACCCCTGGTGCCACCAGACAGCAGCTTGTGGATCTGAGGCTGTGCATGGCTGCTCAGGCTGAGCTGACAGGCCTGGTGTGAAATAAGATGAATGGGTTGAAGGTGGTGAAAATAGTTCTAATTTAGAATCTTCTGCTTTGTGGAGCTCCCCAATTAATTCTCTCTAGATACATAAGTAGGCCACGTGTTTGCTTTGCTTCAAATGTAATAAACACTACGCTCTGTCCCCTGCTTTTGGTGCTGGTTCTTGTCAGAGCATTAGTCCCTGTAGCTAATTCCTCACACCTGTCTCCCAGGCCCCGGGGACCTGGGCTGAGCATGGGGCGGAAATGCCAGGATACAGGAAACTTGTGGCATGGAGAGATAAATTGCTGATCAAAGGGCTAGAGCACAGTGCCTCTGAACACTTAGTTTCAGGCAAGGCAGACCAGCCCACCTGGGAGAGGGCTTTGTTCCTGATGAGCTGTTTGCCCAGTTGGGCTCTGCAGCAACGAGCAACTGGGGCGGGATGGGATGCTGGGATCTGCACACCCCCAGGCCACACAGACCTGGCAAAGCATGGGGTATAGGTGTGGGGAGGCTGTTGCCTGCAGCTCTGCTGGGGTCAAGATGTCAGCTTAGGGCTGCTGCAGAACCAGGTCACTGGCCTTTTGCAGGAAGAATAGTCTCTACAACAGATGCAGAAGTGGAACCTGCATCTGTCTCCAGGGTAAGCGTGCTTCCTGCCTCATCATCGTGTGCTTCTCACCACTGCTCCTGCCCTTCCCTGGTGCTTTGAGGCAGGAGTTTAGCACAGCCTCTGCCATGGAGCCAAGCCAGGAGCTGCAGCCCTGTCACCCAGATCTTCTGGAAAAGCTAGGAAGAGGTGGGTGAGCATCCCATCTGGTAGGGGAGGAGTGTGCCTGGGACATTCGTGGCCCTGAAGTGTCCAGATGCTGAAAGAAAGGGCTGTACTGCCTCTACAGCCAAGGACAGTACCTCCCAAGAGTATGGGCACTACTGGCTCAGGAAGCGCTGGTGCCTTTCTCAAATGGAAATAGAGGTGATGGTCAGTTCCTACTTCCTCGGTGGCTCTCAAGGACAGAGATGCCAGCCCAGTCTTGGGGCTTGTGCTCCCCCTTTTCCTGGAACCCCAGACACTAGCACTCTCGTGCCCTGTGCAGGCAGGGAGAGGAGCCAAGCTGCAGCTGTTATCAGGCTCCCACAGACCTTCCTATCTGGCTGCTCTTCTGAGGAGTGATCTGTGCTCCCTGCAGTGCTGTGCAGCTTTCCTTGGGTGGTGCAGCCAAAGCAGGAGGTGCAGATTCTCTGGATGCAGAGGCTTGGTGAGTAAGTCTCAGCCTGATTTCCAAGCCAGGTTGTCGCAGGGCCTGCAGACCTTTTTCTTATCTCAGGTATGTGGATGGGAGCTGATACAGAGCCCCAGGATTTGACTTGGTTCAGGAAGCTTGAGATATGTTGGAACAGGCTGAAAACACAAAGCTCAGCTTTCGTCTGGGTCCATAGCATTAGGATGGAGAGCAGGTGGGCTGCATCAATAGGATGCACAAGACCCTTGAGACTCTAAAGCCACCACTTTTCCCAAGTTCTGTGAGTCCTCTCTGAGTCCCCCCCTGTGCCCTGCAGAGTTCTGCTAGGGCACTGAGCACCTGGGATCTGCTGGAAGACGTGGTCCGTGTCTGCATTGCTGGCCTCTGCCCTTCCTGCAGCCATCTGCAGTATGTCACTGGCAGCAGGTGGAAATGAAGGGAGAGCTGCCCATGTGCCTGGACAATGCTCAGGCTGAAGACCTTCCCTGGGGTGTCAAGCTCTGTGACTGCAGAGCCACTGAGACTGAGCCAGAACATTCTAATGTCTCCTGAAGCTACTCCCAAAGGACTGTGAGGAGTTCAAAGAGGTAAGAGAGCACCCAGGACCACCAAGCCCCACCAGCCTTCTCAGCCTTGGGTTCCCCCATCTTTTGTGGTAACCCCTCATGCTCAGGGAGCTGCTAGTGTCAGACCCTGCTTGCACCCAGCTTCCCCATCCTGGCCTGGCTCCTGTCCTGAATATATTTTTACATTTTATGACTCTCAGAGGTTTTTTAAGTTAAACTGGTTCCTTTTTTTTCTTTCTTCCTTTTTATCACCTGAGCTGGATCCTCTCTGAGCTGCTGCCAGCTCCAGGGATTACAAGTGAATAATTTAGGTCTGATGGTATGTTTGAAGTTAAAGAGAAGGAAGTGGCATGTGTAGCCAGCTCCTTATCCCTACCCAAGGGCCATGGTGCAGTCTGTTTCTGCTTCTTGAAAGGTAATTTCAAGGATTCCCTAAGGAGCCCCAGTCTGAACATTGCATGGCCCTACTTGGGCATGGCCTTCCAGACCCTGGCAGTCTGGAGGCCAAGGATCCCAGGTTACCACAGGAGCAATGGGCTCATTTTTTACCATCTGCCCTTACAGGCTGCTGCTTTGCAAGGAGGCAGCTTCCCAGCACTGGAAGATCACTGTGTGCTGTGGGCTGAACCACAGAACCATGCTTGGGTAAGGGACTCGAGGCCTTGCTTGGAGCCTAGGGCCAAGAGGGGTTAAATGCCAAACCAATGTGTGTGTGTCTGGGCAGCTCTGAAGCATAGTGAAGAGTGCAGTGGGAAAATATGACTAGCTGGAGAAAGGAGGTGCCTCTAAGGTCACCAGCCTGTTGTTTCCAGATACAAGGGAAGGGAAGGGGAAGGGGAAGGGAAAGGGAGAGGGAGAGGGAAAGGGAAGACTTGTAGTGTGGTGAGCAATGGCAATGCAGAGCTTTGGGCTGTCTTATTCATCTTTGCTGAGTGCAGAGCACACCACTGCCTGACTCTAAATATGAATTGAACTCCCCAGGCTTGGGGAGGAGATAAGATGTGCCACATCCCAGGGACATGTATTGCCATCAGTGGTCTCTATGGTCCGTGCTTACACAGTATCAAGTGTTGCTAGTTCTCAGGACAATAGCCACAGAAAGATACTCCGGGAAATTATTTTTACCCCCTTGTGATTCACCATTCAGAAAGTCAGGTCACTTTTGTCAGGGCTGGCTTAGTAGCAGCCACAAAGGAGGCAATCTTTCCCTTGCATAAATACTTCTCTTTGGAAGGTGGTTTTGACAAAATTTAAATATGAACTTCAGTGGTTTCCAGGAGCTCTTAAAAGAACTAATAAATATGTCACAGGGTCCAGCATAAAATCCTTCCCTGCTGGGATGCGGTAAAGAGTGGAAACCATCAGGTATTTTGAGGTCCACTTAACAGCAATTAGTGCAGATGAAAGAAGAACTAACAGGAAAGCTCCGTGCCTCGGTGGGGGGAGAAAAGGAATGTGTAAGAGAAAAATGTAAACATGACAAAATGTGCCTGTGTGGCCCACAAAACAATGAATTGTATTAACATTTCCTATCCTTCTCATGCAAGTGAAACAGTTGATCAATATGTGACAGAATTGAAGACCTCCAGTAAAACCTTGAAGATGAGTATCTGTGTCAATGGTGAACATAGACTAATCTGAGAAATTCTGCATGCAGCATAGAAGGAAAGGCAAGTGTATGTACAAAAGGCAGAAGCTGCAACAGCAGAAGTCTCCTGATCAAGAGGACTTCTCCCCATCCAGAGGACCACCATCCCATCACTGGCAATGGATACAAAGCATCTAGAGAAAGTCAGAGTATTTCCTAGAAAACTCCCAAGTTACAGCCAGTGTGGTCCTAAACCATGTCCTTGTAGAAGCCTGCAAAATGTGATGCACAATGTGTGTTTCTAAAAGCTGCAGACATATGCATTGCTCTGGTGAGAGCATCTTACAGATTTTACCCTGCCCCAACCATTAATTTTCATAGGCTCAGTGGCAGCATTTCATGCTGGGCACAACCAGCAGTGAAGATAAAAGCTCAAAGCCAAATAGACATCACAGAGCCAGCACAAATACTGTTTATTAAAGAAATGCCTGGACCACAGAGGAAGCAGAAAGGTGCATCTTGAAAGAAACCATTAACACCTGTGAATGAAAAGCAGCAAGAGTTGTGAAGCAAGGGGAGCTGCCAGAGGCAACAGCTAATGGACCTGGTCCTGGGGTGATCTGGCAGCAGGGAGCGTGTGGCTGAGAGCCAAAGGGTAAGCTGTGCTGCTTCATCTGTAACCATGAAAGAAAGAGCTGAGCAAAGGGGCTGCCAAAGCTGCGCTGTGAGGTGAGACACTGCTGTTGGGGAATGGGATATCCCCAGGTTTCCATGGGAGCTGCTGTTCTTTACTGCGGTCTGTATAGAAGAACTAATAACCCTGTGCTCCTGTCAGTAAGGTACATTGCATTTCTGCACCCTTTCGGCACTGGAGTACAGACTCCCACCTCGTGGCCCAGATCCAGTGCCTCAGCTGCTGAGCTCCTCTGAGCAGACTTCCCATCCTCTCTTCCATTGTTTCAGCACAGGCACTGCAGGCAGGCATGCCCCATAAGTTTCCAGCCTCAAACAGCAAACCAGTTCCTTTCTTCCAGCTATACATACTTTGGCTAGGCTTAGGGATGTATGTGGGGGTGAGCACCACACAGGCCACTGTTGCCTTTTGCAGCCCTCCTTGGTCTCACACTTTGCATTTTTCCTTGCTAACCCCAAATTGCACAGCAACCTGTCCTGTCCTGCCAGATTCTCACCTGGGGGTGCTGCATTCACACACCTGTCCCCACCCTCAGAGTCACTCAAAGCAGCAGAATCTGCTGCATTAGGTTGATTTCAAGAGCCTCTTCAGGTCAGTTAGCAATTACATGTACCAGAGATACACTTGGAAAGGAGATTCTGATCTCTTCAATACACTCATTTTCCTCTTTCAATTTTAAATTTGCTTCACTGGAAATAGACACTTCAGCCTCTTTTACAGACCATGGTAAATTAGGATTTTGTCCAGTTCTGTTGGTTTTGCTGACGTAGATGTTTTTCCCTACAGAGGCAATGCCATGGCCAATCTGAGGCGTGTCCAGACTGCCTCCATTCAAACTCCTCCAGCTGAGCCTGCAGGCAATGCCATGGTGAACAGAGCATGTCTGCACAGGCCCATGTCTGCACAGTGCCCCAAGAAGCCTCTGCCAGCATGGGCACCCCAGTGCTAAAGTTCTTGTTACTAGGCCAGAGTGGTGCCCTGTGTTGTTGAGACATGGCCAGAGAGCAAAGGTATTCCGTCCCTTAAAGAGTCAGCTGCAGTCTAAGTTTCCCATCTGCATACTCCAGTCTTACTCTGGAAGGAGTTGAAATGGAAAGAAGGAAAGCCAATGTCTTTGCATCTGTCCTTGTGCTGGAACCTGGCTGCCAACAACTTGTCACAAAAATGTTTTCACAATGATGGACTTCATGCTGGGTTCTTCCAGCATAGAACTGGCTACACTGGGGGAATGCTCCACCTCATTCATTCTGCTGCTCAGTTGAGGAAGACAAATTTTCCTGCTTGTGCCTGAGGACACACTCCAAAGGGAAGGGAGCTGGTGCATCTGCAGCAGTCCCAGGCCGGTGCAGAGCCATCCCCTCACACTCCCCTCTACAGGCTCAGCTGTCTGCATACAGGCACAGGCTGCTGGGGAAGGGCTGGGACAGTTTGCTGCTGGCTTCTTCACGAGGCTCCTGGGGCCTAATGTGAAGCCACGACACACTATCCCAAACCTGTGGTTCAGTGCTCAGAGGCAGAAGCAATTTTACATGATGTTCAATTAAATATTTGCTTTATAATTACTCAACAAATTATTCATAAAGGTATTGGAATCCAATCACAAAGCTGACACCATTGAGTCTGCAAATGACACAGTACTTGGTGAGAATGAGGATGGGGGAG
The DNA here is from genome assembly GCA_038090715.1 of Florisuga fusca. Lineage (NCBI taxonomy): Eukaryota > Metazoa > Chordata > Aves > Apodiformes > Trochilidae > Florisuga > Florisuga fusca. The sequence continues at coordinate 153,708 of JAAWXA010000023.1, forward strand.
CTGCCAGGCTCTGGTGACATGCAGTACCTAAATGTGTAGGACAGTGGGAATGCTCCCAAGAAAAGACTTGGAGCAACACCAAAGAGCTTCAGCAAGGCAGGGCTGCTTTGCAGGCAGGAGTAAGTGGTGTGGCATGTGAGAAATGGGTCTGGGCAATAGACTAGAGGTCTTGGCCCATGTGTGCCCAGCAAACTTAGGGCAGCACTGGGCTGTGACCCTCACTACTATGTTGTGTCAGCTCCAGCTTTGCATGGGCACCTATACTAAGGAGTGTCCTTAACTCTGCAGGACTTGTGCTGGCACAGACTCACTCCCTTCAGCTCTTGCCTCCACCTCCAGCAGGAATCATGGTGCCAGGGCTTTTATGGGATGCAGAGGCCTCTTCATAGCCATGGAATATTGAAGAAAGCCATGTGGTCCAACCAGCCTGTGGGGTTTTTCTTTCTAGACCTGCACCAGGAAAAAAAGCAGTATCCAGGAAAAGGCAAGAGGCAGTCAGCGTGTAATGTGACATCCCACATTTCAACCCCTGTGAGACAGTCAGTGTGAGGCAAGGACGTGCAGCTTACAAGAGGTGGCTGCTAAGCACAGCAGGAGCAAATGTGACCACCCAGGGTCTCTCTGCAGAGTCTGGAAGGAGAACTTGCTTCCATGCATCCTTCATGGCATCCTGGGCTGCAGCTCTGGGAGCAAAGCCCTCCCCACCAGTCCTAACACTCAGTGTTCAGCTCCTTTCAGGGTGAACTTGGAGAACAGCAGACTGAATCCCACACCCAATCAAGAGTGAGACTGAGGTATGTGAATCTTTGTTGTGCTGAGGTGAGGTCAGAAAATGAAAATAGTGATGCTGAGCCCAGCTGATACTGCAGCCAGGTATTGCTTTGCCTAGCAAGCCACCCAGCCACCTCAGATTTGGTCCCCTGCTGTCATCCTGGGCAGTGGGCTGCAGTCTGCCCCTATCCCACCAGGGAGAAGCCCTGCAGGGCACCCAGCAGAAGGTTCTAACTTGCAGTGGCCCTGGACAGAGAGCTGAACTAGAGACAGATTGCCTGCCAGCCAAATGTGGACATTAGACAGGGAGTTAGATTAATGGGAGCTGGCTCTGCCAACAGAGGTGAGTCACAGAGCTTGTCCTGTGCTGAATTTGTTTCTCCAATATGGAAGAAGTAGGATTTAGCAAGATTAATCTCTCATAGAATTCTGAGAATAAGCAGGATTCAAGGACTTCTCAGCAAAAAATTTCCAGTAAGCAGACAGCACTTTGATTGCTCCATGTGACACAGCACAGATCTATACTGGCAACTCTGGAATTGCCTGCTACTGGTCACAGGTGACATCAAACATACCTCCGTGCTCACACATGAACAAAGCACAGGCTGCTCAGAAGCACTAAGAAAGCAGTGGCTGAAAGTGCTTCCCTGAATTTTCCTGAAGTTATTGTCTGCAGCTGTGCCTCCCCATACAATGATGGACCCTGCACAGAACACATGAGAAAGTGGTAAGAAAGAATGCTGTTTGGCAGCTGAGAGGGGCTGGTGACACATCAGCTGGGAGAGTTTCCCAGGTCTCTTCCATCTTTGCATGAAGGAGGAGCAGGGAGCAAGAATGGAAAAAAGCCAGAACATCTTTCCTGGTGTGATCAACTCCTTCCTCTGGCTAGCAATTTATGGTACAGCAGGAATGACAGGCTGGCATGAGCTGCCAGCAAGAGGGGAAGGAGTGCAGGTTGGTCATGGCTACTTTTTGGCAGGAGGTGATGGGAAGCTCTAGAGCACCCCTGTGTACACCCCTCCCAGCACTGAACTCACCATAGAGAAGGATGGGGCACACAAGAGGAAATCTTGGTAAACAGTTAACAGGAATTGTGGAGAGAGAACACTGAACCAGGGAGATTTTCTTCGAGAAGCCAAATCTCCATCCCATGCTGGGAGTCCTGATTTTTTCAGGTATTTCTTTAGTTACTCATGTCATAGCTCTTCAGTCTGAGCAGTTTTACAGATATGTTGTGGAGATGAAAGCACCAGGGAAGTCTGCTCAGGATCAAGTTGGAAAAGCTTCTAACTTTCAACTTCGTACAGACAAAGGCACACAGAGGAAGGGGGGNNGGGGGGGGGAGGGGGGAGTGAAAAGGCTAGGAAAGAGGAAGGAGCAAAAAAAAAAGATAAGGAGAATAGATGAGTGGAAGGGACAGAGCATAGGAGACAAATCATAACAAGAAAAGGAACAAGTGACTAATGTAAAGAAAAAGATAGGGAGAGAACAAAGCAAAGGGGCCCAATGAGATGAGGAAAGTATAACAGAAAAAGGGAAGAGTGCTGCAGGTAGAGAAGAGCTAAGAAATACAAAAGAGCTATTTGAATGCTGAGATAAAGCAATGATGGGAATGGGAGGAAAGAAGAAGCCTGATAGGGACTAAACTCCCATGAAGATGAAGTCAAAGGATAACCCATCCATCCTCTGTCAATGAGAACAGAAGATATGACATCAAAGTGACATGGTGACTTTTGAGAGAGTCTGTGGGCTGGAGATGTAAAGGCTGCTCCTCACAATGGAGTGATCATGTCACAGGTGGTCCTTGTTCCCCTGCTTTGTATCCTCTGCCATCTTTTCCCCACAGTGCATGGGGTGGCTCCCAGCCTGTGCTACTGTGTGACCTGGGCTGCCCTACAGTGCTGCTGATTTCAGGTCTCATGGAAGGACCGTCCTACTTGTTACACTGCTCTTGGGGGATGGGAGCAGGAGCAGGTATGGCTCGCCTTAGCAGCACCCTGCAGGGCAGCAGCACAAGAGCAGAGCCATAGAATCACAGAATAGTTTGGCTTGGCAGAGACCTTTAAATGTCACCCAGTCAACGCCCCCTGCAGTAAGTAGGGACATCTTCAACTAGTCAGGCATGGAGCAGCTGTGAAATGGGGAAAAGGGTGGTGGCAGGAGAGACAAACCTTCTCTGGCTCCAGGGTAAGGGGGTCTTACAAAAACAGATAGGAAAAGGGTACCGCAACTACAGACAAGTGCTGGAGCCACCTCCACTCAGTAGCATACCAGTTTACTGCATGTTTTCTGTCAGGTGGGCTCATCTTCATCTGCACTGTTACCAATCTGTGAGAGGCAGCCTGTTGGCTGTCCTAAAGAAAGGATCTGGGTGTTCCAAGTGCCTGTGTCAATGTTGGCAGAGGGGGCCCAGCAGCTGTCCTAGGGCTAGGCTGGCATTGAACAATGCAGTGCTTGCGATGGAACAGCTGTGCTCCAGGCTTTGCTCCTTCCCCAACAAGGGCATCAGGCACAAGTGGGAACTACTTTGGCAGCAGTGCTTGCAGCTAGGAGGCTTCTTGCTCTCACACTGAGATTGAGGACATTTCTAGATGCTTCCATGTCTGAAGAAGCTGGTATGGAGCATTTCCTAAGTCTTCTTCAGGGTCTCATTTGCCTTTGAGTGTAGGAGTCATGCAGTACAATGAGGATGTGAAACCTTGTGCCAGCCAGCACAAAGGTGGTGAGCAGAGCTGCCTGAGCCTGCTGCTGGATCTGTGCTCTTGCTTGTGTTTTGGGCCTGGACAGAAGGATTCACACCTGGATTCACGCTGTGGTTATAAACCACTCTTGCTTCCCACCCCCTCCTCCCTGACCTGCGGGCCACTTGCCTATGCAGGAAGCACCTGACCCAGGTAATTTGTGGATAACTTGATTCTGGATTACTACTGCTTCTTGGTCCATGTTGGTGAAACAGAGCATTTGTTTGCCTTTTGTGAGGCACTGCACGGATGGAGCAGCAGGGTACCCTTGGAGCAGTACCCTTCCCTTGAGTACTGTCCTGTTCCTTCCAGGGCCAAACTCCAAATCCCAGAGATTGTTGCAGGTGCTGGACGGCATTTTCTCCGAGTAAGATGCGAGATGCTGTTTGCCTGAGTTCTGACTAAACTGATAACGACTTGTGTGACCAGATTTATCTGTCTGTGGCCTCCATGACCCGCGGGATGCCTCAGCTCAGCGCTGCGCTTCCAGGCACAGAGCTTGGGCAGTCTCAGCCCCAGCCACCGCCTGGACTTGGTGCTCCGAGGGGCCTCGTCTGAACCGGTGGAGGCAAAACCCGCCCCTGGCCGCAGCTCCAGGGCGGCCCCAGGCAAACGGGGCCCGGGCTCCGCGGAGGCCACACGGGTGCCCGTGGCAGAGGTACCGCACGGCCCGGTATAGGGCTCGCCCTCCCGAGGGCCCTGCGCCCCCGGCGCGGAGCAGAGCGGAGCGGACCTCAGGGGAGGTCCCTAGGGCCGGCTGCCCGGGGTCGGTCCCGGGCGGGGACCCAGCGCTGCATTCTCAGAGTCTCCAGCAGAGGCTGGGCTGGGCTGGGCTGGCGGGGAACGAGGGAAGGCAGGGAGGGAAGGAAACGAGGGGGAGGCAGGCGGCCCCGGCCGCACATGCAGCCACAGACCNGCGGGGGAACCCAACTTCTCTGGCCTCGCCGCGCGGGAAACTTTGCCGCCGCTCGGCGGGGCCGCGACGGGCGCTCCCCGCAGGTGAGTGCGGGCTTGGCCCTGCCCCGGGACCGGGGGCTGCGGCCAGGATCGCCGGCACCTCGGGCTGCCTCGGAATTTGTGTCGGAGCGGGAGCGTTGTGTCGTTTTCAGGGGGCAGGTGGAGCCGGAGATTTTATGCTTCTTGGGCATCGCTGCCAGGGTGCTTTGCGTGTGCTACCCAGGGCTCCAGCACCGGCTCTGCCAGCAGCAGGGTTTCAACATACCCGTCAATTAAAGTGTTCGGATGCTTGAAGAGCTGCAGCTCTTTTTTATAGCGGTGGTGTCTTCAAACATCCTATTTGTGCTCCTTCCTACCTGAGAGCTACCTCCCTATTTTCCTACTGAGACCAGAGCCCTTCGTGCTGGTTACCACGTGAGCTTTTCTTGGGAATGTATGTGAACATGCAGCTGAGGTGCCTGAGAAGTCCTGCTCAAGTCCTTTTAGCAGGCAGGGTAGCATCTCTATCTATAGAGCCACGTTTTTCTAACAACAAACTAAAAATAACCGCTAAAACTAGCACTTTTCCCATTTTAAATGTGGTTCCCAAATGCCTGTGCACAGGTCTTCTGAGAGCAAGTGCTGCAGACATGTCTGTTCCTCATGCTTGCCCAGCTACAGTAGCTTGTCCAGACCAAGAGCTGCCACATCAAGTGCATCTTGTTTAGTGTCCTGGGAGCACATCCTCTGTCAGCAGGCTCCTGCAGTCGCTTGCTGTGCTGGCAGGGGAAGGAGGGGTGCAGTAGATGCCTCTATTCTCTTTTTGTTTTCTGACAGTTGTAACATCCCTTATAATCTCGGGAGATCCGTATTGTCTTCCAACCGCATTTTATGTATGAACAAGACCAGTTACAGGCATCATAGCGTAGATAGTAGCAAGGAGAGGAGGTCAGGCATAACTTCACAAGACAGTGCAGTGCATCTCAAGGAAACATTTGAACCTGGGAGGTCTAAGCCCTGTTTGTCCAGAGCTTGATTTCATGGCCTGAGGAAAAAAATGGGGAGGTGTGCCTTCTGTGGCCGGTACTATGCTGTTAAAATACCATGTGTTGCAAGCACAGCCAGTACCATTCTCTTGCATGCTACCAAGGAAGTCTTAGGTGGTAACTGTTTCTTTGGAACCTCTTTCTGTCTGAGTACCTACTGTTCAAAATTGGTGCAAGCCTTCAGTCTCTGTACTTCTAGATCTTGTGCCCAGCTCAGTCAGAGTCCAGGCTTTGCCAGGTTTTGCTGCATGAGACTGGTGGGTGGTCTCCACCTCTCATGAGCACACTGGGTTAGGAGCACTTGCAACAAAACATTATTGGGGTTAGAGATCATGATCCTCATGTTTTTAAATACTGAGAATAAATGGCTTCGCTGGCTTTGGGTATCACATAGCAGGGCTAAATGTAAATGAGTCTGAAATGAGTTTTCCTGTGCTGATACTCTGTGTTCCCAAGGCCAAAGGGGAGTTCTGTTGCTCATTGAAGAAATCCTTCAAAATGTTGAGTACAGCACGGGATGCAGCCCACTAAAATCTGAATAAGGTGTCCCAGGTTCTGTACCTAATCTTCTTGTATCACATACACTGCTTTGCTCCAGTGAGGTGGGGGTGAGAGTGAGGCTTCACTCTGTATGAAGTACTGGTTGCTGAATCATACAATGCTGAAATTGGTGGGCTTGTCAAAGAAGTGTGTGCTGTTTCATAGGTAAAAAGAGGCAGCTTTGTTCCTTCCTAAAAAAAAAGGAAAAAAAAAAAAATCGTTTGCTTTTTGGTGCATTGACACTTCATAATATGACATGGTGATTTCATACATAGGACAGAGAAGTGTCTACTGAAACAAGGTCAGTTTTAAAACTCCATTTCAAAAGAAGCTATTAGGCTTCCAGAAAAAAAGGAGAAATAAGAAAAGCATCAGTTGGTTAAAAATAAGTTTAAAATCCCATTTTTGCTAACTATCTATTAAATAATATGATATTTTCATTATTTTAAAATGCAATATCATGTTTGAAAAATCCATAGTTCCTTGCTTGTGTGCAAGGAATCTCAGAGTGGGGTCATAAATTACTGTTTGTTGTATATTGTCTAGTCAGCTTTTTGGGTTTTTGTGCTTCAAAAATGGTGTTGACTTGCAGGCTTTTCTCCCAGCAAATTTTGCTTCCGTACTCCTGATCACTAGCTCATAGTAGTAAAATTTGATCGCAAATATTGTGAATGAATCTTTGCTTGAAATCCACAGAGTTTATTTTGTTACAATTGTTAGATTTTTCATGGCCACTTTGAAATAAAACTGGGATTTAGATGGAATTTGATCTGATGTTATTCTTTCAAAGCACGATTATATATTTTTCAAATAATTATTTCTATATTCTGAAAGCCCATATTTGAAAAATAGCAGAGTGAAGAAGTAGTGCGTGGTGATGCTTGTGTTCTTTTGACATCAGGTTGCTGAAGGGTATTTGTACATAAGAATACAATCATGTATGAATTTGTGTCATTATCTTTAAACCATGTGGTTATGCAACTGTGTTTGGGTTTACAAGCAATGACAGTTCTGTGCAGATAAGTCCATATATATCCTGAGGCACAGGCCAGTTTGAGTGATCTGCTTTTTTGAAAAATTGTATCTAAAGATTAGGTGGGTGTGAGTCCCAACAAGATTCCTTGCCTGAGGTGGGAGGTGGTCATGGTGTACAGATCCTGGCTGTTTGCTGGATTTCTTTTGTCTGTGCCACCAGATTATTCCACGGCATTTCTTTGCAGGGAAGGGTGGCTGATGAGGAGGGATGTAACTAGCTTTGTCTCAGGCCCTGTTTGTAGCCCTGAGAGCATCCTCCCTGCACCCTTAGCACTCATTTGCTGTTTGCTCTGCAGCTAGCAGGGCTCCCCTCATTTTACCTTGTCCTTGGGCGATTTCTGCATGTGGCTGTGCCCTGGGCTGCAGGTGAGGGTGCAGCTCTGCCCCTTGGATTTGGCTGCTTCTGCATTTGTAAAAGTCATGCCTGCATGTCCCTGTCAGCCGTGTTGCTGGTGAACCACAGTTCCTGCTCCATCCCAGCAGAAAAGCTGGGTCTTTGTGGCTGGGTTTCAGCAGCAAATTGCTGCCTATCAGCCTTCACTGCTCCTGCACAGACCTGGTGTATGGGGAGCTCACTTAGGGGTTAGGGCTGGGACTCACCCATTCACCTAGCATGGGTTGGGTGCCCATTACCTGCTCAGCCCTGTGATGCATCTGTATTTGCAGTGGCATCCAGTTGGTGGGTTGGTTTCTCCTTCAGAGAGGTGTGGAGGGGCCCTCTGTTCCTGCTGATAGCCACTGCGGAGACCTATCCTCCCTGTTCACGATTTCTTTTTCATTTAATCATGACATTAGTATTTGCAAAGTCTATAAAAACAATGCAGCACATTATGGTAATTTTCAGTCTTTGCCTTCACAACAGCCCTGTTTAGAGAGTAGTCAAGCCTTTAGTCTGGCTCTGTGTCTCCTTAATTTTTCTTTCTTTTATTGTATTTTGTGCTGTGTCTGAGAGAAGGTAGCTCTGTCTTATCCTGTTGGGGAAGGGTTGCTGAATGACACGTGCTGGTTCTACAGTATGATGTCTGGGTAGCAAAAGTGGGTGTTTTCAGCACTCTGCTGACATTGCCTCACTCACCATAGGCACTTCAGGTGGTTTTGGTTCACATTTTCGTAATTAAATGGAGCTGGGGGCATTTACAACTGCAGGTGAGTTAAATCTTGAGATCCTTAACTCACCTGAAGCTGTTGGTGGCCAGAAGCTTTCTGCAGCCAATGGTGGGGTGTGAAGGGAGTCACCATAGAAACATCTTGGGCGATAAATGGAGCCTCAAATCCCAGGATTTAAACACTGCTTTCGTAAGTTATATTTCCCTGGGGTTTAGTTTACAAAACTGAGTCAGAGCAGGAGTGGGTGATAGGGTCCTGATACTGGTCTGACAGTATTCTTGCAGATGAGCAATACCTTGGTATCCAATACTTTGCAGTATGTCGCTCTGACTGTGCACTGCAGCCACAGGCTTGTGGGGGCAGCCAGGGGATCCTTGTTCCCGTCGGCACCAGGAAACTCAGCACAGCCCCTGCTGTTGGCCCCTATCTGTTTTTCATCCTCTTTCTTCACCACTGCTGCCTTCCCTATGGTTTGGCACTTAGAAGATGTGTGCAGGCAGGCCCGTGTTTTGGAGGGTTTGAAGCCCTATGCCCACCCAAGAGGCACTGGAGTTTGGTACCCTGGGCCATCCTCCACCCCAGGGCTCTGTCCAGGGTCTGCTCTCCTCAGTGCCCTGCTGCTGCCTTCCTTGGCAGAGCCTGTATTCTGCTTGCTGGCTGTTCACTCACAAGTCACTTGGGGGCTGCAGGGCATGGGCTTTCTGATCACAGGCTGTGAGACAGACTGCTTCTCTGGACTGGAGTCCCTGCATGGGCCACAGTCAGGAAGGACAGATAAAGCTTTGGCTTCTCCAAAGGCTTAGAAACCTTATGGTCTTGCTATCCCAGGACAGAAAGTATGGTAGCCCTGGGCCAGGCCCTTGCTCTCACATCTGTTTTCTGCTGTGGAATGGCTGGTTTTCCCCTGTGTGGGATGCCCTGTGCAAAACAGTAGCTTCTGTGTGTTCCTGGGGATGCTTATACTCCCTTCTCCAGTCCTGCTTCCTTGCATCTCTGTCACAGTGGGATTATCTCCCTCTGCTCCTGACTGCAGCTGCTACCTGAAATTCCAAATCCCAAAAATGCTATTTCTCCAGTAATTCTTGTCATTAAAAGTGGCTCCTGAGCTTAGAGCACTTCTTCCTTTCCACTGCCAGCACCCAGAAACCCTTTCTAGAGGGGAGCAGTTTGAGATGATCACACACTAAAGATGAGCAAGCGAGCTTGTTAACGTGAGGCAGGACATTGTCCCCTGCAGCTGCTTTTAGAGTTACCCTTGGCCCTGGATCCTTCTGTATTTTCGTTCTGTATTTGTTAGCTGGGAATAGCTGAGCACCATCAGAGTCCTTAAGAAACTGCACCCTGCTTGAACTTTTAAAAGCTGGCTGAACATCTGTTTGCTACAACCCTCCTGGGCTGTTCCCCAGTGGCATAATGGTTTTCGAAGTAGAACCGCTCCAGTAATGCTGTCGGAGGACAGGACCCGCCTGCATCTCAGGGCAGGAGATGGGACTCTCCGGGCCGGGTCTCGGGCTGGTTGCAGCGTCCTCGGCTCTGCCCAAGGACCGGGCTGGGCCTGGCCCCGAGTCCCGCTGCCCCGGGCAGCAGCAGGCCGGCTCTGGGAGAGGAGCAGGGCCTGGGCCCGGCCCGGCTCTGCCCGGTTCCGGAGCGGAGGGCCGGCAGGGGGAGCCATGCATCCTCCTTTGGTATGCCCAGCCAGACGTGGCAATTAGAGAATTAATTGAAAGGTGCTGTGAGAGATGGAGTTAGAAGAAGTGACCATGTCCTTCCCAAGTCCCTCGTCTCCACCTTAATACCCAAGTTCATCTCTCAGGTGACCCCTTGGTGGCTTTTATCCGGCCAAGCTGCTGATGACTGTGCAGGATGTGACCAAGCCCTGTGGCCAGCCAGCCCGCCCGGGCACAGAGGTTGGTGCCAGTGCCTTGTCTGCTGGCAGTATGGGCAGTGGGCGAGGGAGCCGTGCTGGGACAGGTGACCAGGGATGGTGGCTGACCCTGCCAGTGTAAATATGGCCTCGTCTTGCCCAACACTTGACACTGGATTAGCTGAGGCAGACCAGAGCTTGTGAGCTAGTGCTGAGGTTGTGCAGTCTGACATTGTTAGTCCTGCCTAGAGGACTGGCTCCTGAGGATCTGATAGCAAAAGCACACTCCTGGGCATGCAGAAAGTACTGCAGCTGAGTCTGTGCTGCTTATGCAAAGCACTGTCCTGGTTGTGAAAAGCTGCTGTGAAATTGAAATGAGTGAGGGACCATGAAGCACCAGGCTGGAAGGCCTTTTCTTTAAACCACCGCTGAGCTGAGCTTACGCAGAGGTAGGACACAACATCTGGTCCTGGCTTCCACAAGTCAACATGTGCATTTCCCTTGAGAGCAATCAAAGGTTGGTACTGGGACTCATCTATATCAGTTTTATATCTTTTTATATCTAGTCTGTCACTGTGCTATCTGGTACCTCCCAAATATATTTAGAAATAGCATGACAGTTTTTCTTTCTCATTTTCTAGTGGTGTATGAAGTATTTGATAAGTTTATATGTTTTTGTGTGCAAGGTCTATCTGTGCACCAAGATGAGGGAAACTGTCTCATGAGCTAATGCCTTTGGTGCATCCCATCATGGGGGGCTGAGGACAACACAGATACAGTGCTTGTGTCTGACTTAGTCCTGAACCTCTCCAAAGTTTGGTATCACCCCTGCTCAGGGCAGCTGTGTCATCTTACTCTCTTTTTGAATCAAAGTGACTCCATGTTCAGGTGCAAGGTTTGGTGGGACATGTGGGTGGCAAGAGACATGTGCAGCTCTGAGTCCAATGGGGGGGAGAATGGCTTTCTGGCTGGACACTGTTTGGCTTTGGATGCCCAAGCTCTGCAAGAGGCTGATGCCAGCCCAGCAACCTGGGAAGGGTGATTATTTGGAGGAGAGGACATGAAGGAGCTTTGGAGTACTCCCAGTTGGCTTCAGCCAGTCCAATGTTTGCCTCCTATAGTGTTAAGAGTGATGGGGGCCTGGAAACTAGTGTGGTGGCAGGAGAACAACACAGCAAGGCTGGAGCTGGGGTGCCTGTGCAGCCTGGGATTTCAGCACTTGCTGCTGGGGGTGGTGGGCTCTGGATGAACCTGTTCCTGCTTAGGTACACACTAGGAACTTTGGGGCAATGTGGATGAGTTCTAACGTGACTGTCATGCCTGTGGGCAACTGGAAATGTGTATGGAAATGTGCACTGCCAGTTGTTCCACTTTCAAGCATAGGACTGCTTTGGGGAAGGGGTGGGCACTTATGGTGAGGGTAGTCAGCCAGCTTCTTTCAATTTTTTTGGTTGTGAAGATCTTGCACTGTCACCAGGACCAAATGGTTGTTGGGCTGTGTGCTGGTTGGAGTGAATTAGGTCAGAGGAGTCCTGTGTGTGCATGGGCCATTCTGCGGGAGGCCCCACAGTCAAGCAGTGCAAGGCTGCAAACTTGCAGTGTGTCTGAAGGACTTGGAGCTGCAAATGACCGTACCTGCCCACATGATTTTTCTTGCCCTCTCCTGGATTCACATGTATGCACGTGTTCCAGCACCATCCTACTTGCTCACGTGTAGGCATATCTCTCCTTGGCTCTATTCTTTCACATGCACTTTGTCCATTTGCTTTTCTGTCTGCCCTGTTGCTACTGTAATCTCTCTTTCTGCCTTTGTTCCACGGTCTGCTTTGCTGCCTCTTACTTTGTCACGTCCCTCTTTATTCCTTTTGATAATAATAACATTAGAACCTACATACAAAGCCCCTACATATCTGCGTTGTGCAGATACATCTGGAAAGACCATTCAAAGCCTGTGTGCTGGAGTGGGAAGATTCTCATAGTCTCACATTGCCAGGATCAGCAGAGGAAAAGGGCTTGATTGTGAAATATGACCTGTGCAAAACCTCACACTGTGTCCTGTGTTCATCCTGGAATGTCAAAGGTAAAGATGCTGATCTTGTTTGATGTAGTTTTATACTAAAGCCCTGCAACCTTATTAATCTCCCTTCACTTGAGCTGAGCAGGGTGGTCCTCCCAGAGCCCCTATTCTCTCCCTTCCTCATTGTGCCATTGGCTTGATAGTGACATTAAAGCAGAGCTACTTGCAGATTCTGTGCTTGTCTGCTGTGTTCACGTGCTTTGAGCTTTCAGAAATGTTCTCCTTTTCAACTGCAATTTGCACATTTGGCCTCTTCTGAAAGCTGATGCTTCAATGGGATGCTGAAGTCTGTTGGCTGGAAATCAGCATCTCTTGTGACACACTGTGGCTGTCTTGCTTTGCATATGTGGTGCCCACTACATTTCCTTGGCTTAAAGGTCCTGTGTGGATGCTGGTCCAGAGTTTCTTGCAGAAGAAAAGCTACTACTGTATCTGGCTTGCAGAATCATATCCAGAAACTTAAAGTGTTCTTGTTGATGTGTCATAAGAATGTGTCTGCTGTGATTGTCCGTCATGACAATGGTTCAGACTGTAGCTAGGGAAGGGCCCTGAAATCAGAGGACAGATTTAACACTTAATTTTTTTTCCACTTAAAGTCCTCCAAGAAGCATGCATCCTGTCTGTAATGGCCCCTTTCAGCTTTGTTCAGCCACACTCCCCAGTTCTCTCAGGCTTGTTTCCACTTACGTTCTGTCATAGGTGAACCTTTTGTTATGCCTGCGTTGATGCTTGTGTCCTGAATCTCTTAGCTGAGAACTGGATTTTGGAAAGACCAAGCAGCAGGCAGTAAAACCAAAAGCTGTACCTGTTCCTGGAGCTTGCTGCTCTCTGCAGCCCTTTTGATTTAAACACGGCAAAGGTCACTGAAGCAACATGCAATTTTGGCAAATCACTTACCATGTGTATTCTCTTTGCTCAGCACAACCTGTATGTGGTGTCATTACTCAAGATCAGTAAAATGAGCCTGTGGTGGGGTAAGCAAGCAAGACCTCCAATTCTTGTCTCTTTGCAATCAAGGGCAGAAAGAGCAACAGGCCATAAAGCCATGGCAGCCTGTTCCTGGGCACTGCTGGTCACTGTGGAGCCTTTTTGCTTGCACCTATGTTAGTGGCTGTACTGGGTCTGGCCACCAGCAGGACCATCTCCACTTTTTTATGGACAGAGTGGATCACCCTGAACACCAAGGAGAAACTTGGTCCCTCTTCTGAGCCACAGACCTGAGGGATGAGATTGCTGACACAGCTGCAGCATTGGCAACTCTGCTTGGGTTCTAGGCATGAAGATTTTGGGAATCCAGATGAGGAGTGCCTGTATGTCTGTGCTGGCAGAAGGCTCCCAGAGCAGATAGTAAAGGTGCTTCTTGATGAGGGGGTCTAATTCCATCCCAGGCTTATCACCCTGGGAGAGGTGAATGTGCGGTTTGCCCTTCTCCAGTGTTAGCTGTGACTGCCCTTAGATCTGCCCATGGCATTTAAAGCTCTCATTTGCTCTGGGCTGCTGTGCACCTGCCTGCAGCTCTTGGGAAAGCCTCCAGTAGTTGAGGGTGAAGGAAAGTGATTCTGCCCTGGACAAGGTGTGCTAGTGAAAAATAAACTGAATCTGGCCAGGGAAATTATCTGACCAGCACTTGTAAGTACTGATAGCTGCTCTGTGACAGCTGCCTCTCCAAGGGTCTGTGTCTCTTTGGACTCAGCCAGGAACTGTTTGCAGTACAGAGAGCAGCAGAAACTTCTGCTTGTGGGAGGTATGGATGTGTGATGGAGCTGGCAGGGCAGGGAAGCCTGGGTCTGTCTGTCCAGTACATGGCACACTCCCTGAGCAGACAGGACAGAACTGGAGCAGGCTCTTGTCTACCACAAACCTGGTGTAGAGTTTACTGGTGTGTGTTGGAAAAGAAAGGGCAGATCCTGGCTCAAGGGTAGGTGAGAGGGCCAGCACTCCTCACCCCTCTGGGACTGCTGTGCCTCTCTTCAAACTGTCCTATCGCTTCTACTCTGCAAACCCTCCTCTTCTTGCTAGTTAGTATTAATATTCGGTTTGTGGAACGGGTTCTGCAATTAACAGAAAGGTACAGTCATTCATTCTGACTGGAGGACTCATGGGATCAGATGTACTGAGGATAGGAAGCGGAGGCTTTCTTCTGGGAAAGAATGTCACAGCACAGCGGACACAGAAATGAAAAACTATTAATAATGATCCCGGAACTTCACTTCCATCAGCTGTTTATTTAAAGGTACTCTGTATTCAAATGTTCCTGATTTATGTGGGCAATAACACACACAGTCCTGGGATCACTTTTTTAAGCAAGGCTAATGGGGTGAAACCATTATACTGTGACAGCAGAGATCAAGCTGGGAAAATGATACTGGAGAGAAAAATAAACTATTGCCTAGACTATCCAGAACCTATGCTGGGCTGAGAATTGGTGTTAGCACCCTGCTTTTCCAGCATTTATTAAGGCTTTTACTCCCGGTTTTTGTGAACAGAATTTACTGGGCATGAAAGGATATAAAAATTTGATTCTACTAGATAGGATGCTAAAGCTTCTGTTTTTTTCACTGCGGTGAAGTTTTGGCTGTACTGCAGCTGTTCTGCCCTACAGGGCCCCAAGGGAGGCAGTGTGGCCCAGGGGAGTCCTTGTGTCCAGGAGTTCTCGACCTGACTCAGCCCGATTCCTGAGGGACTGGTCACTCCAGGGAAAGGGGTTCTGCCCTCTTCTGTCTGTAGCTTGGTTTTTGCTTACAGAGCTCTGGTGGTGGAGGCTTGTTGGGGCTTCTCTGCCCTACTGAATGGGAGAATTTCTGGCTCCTCATGAGATGGTGGGGCTGTTGGGAATGCAACTTTTGACTCTGTACAGGGCAATTGTAAAGGGATGACTTTCGTATGTGTCTATCCTAAAAGTAAAGATCTAGATCCAGATCCTAAAATTAAAGACCTGCTCCGAGCTCTAGAACTTTCTCTCTACGTCTGGAGGAGCTATGTCCACCCCAGCAATTGTGGCAGAGATGCTGTGATGACTAAGGGCATGTTCCCCAAAACCAGCATTGCTCACCCTTGACCTGTGAGAGCGAAGGATCTCTGATGGTCTCTCTGCCAGTGGTGCCAAGCCTATGGCAAGGGTGTGCAGGAAGCATGGTGACTGACCAAATGTTGTCATGATTTAACACTGGCCCGGCAATTAACTGAATGACAGATGCTCTCTATTAATCCCCTTCCCCTCCCTGATAAAGAAAGGAGAGAGAATAAGGGTGAGAGACTTATAGGTTGGAAACTAAACTACACAGCTTTAATGGAACAGTAATGATAAAAAATTACTAAATATATACAAATATACAGGAAAAATGGTATGATGTTCCTCTCCTCTCTCCCACAAGAACTGTCACATCACCACCGAGGCTGCAGGGCAGCCCTGGGAAAGTCCAGGCTGGACTCCTGGAGTCCGCAGCAGTCGGGAGCTGGAGGCAGAAACACATAGACTCAGGCAGACGAATGGATGGAATCCTCCCAGGGTGCTAAGGCAAACAGGGACAGGTGAAGAAGAGGAGGAAGGGAAGGGAAGGGGTTTGACCTTCGTGATCCCTCAAATTTATCCAGAGTATGACGTGTATGGGATGGAATACTCTGGTCGATTTTGGTCATTCATCTTGTCTGCTCCTCCCTGAAGGAGGGTTTGCAGGTGTGACCTCTTTACTCCTTTTCTCTTTCTGGAGCACAAGATGTTCTTCAGAACTGAGCAGCGGCCTTGGTTCTGCATAACATTATCTAGCAGTAACTATAAACATTGAGTGTTATCAGTCCTAGAAGCAGACACTGAGAAACTTGCTGTTGATTTCATCAAGTATAGTTACTTACAAAAGACTTATCTGAAAGCAATATTATGAGACAGAAAATTAGCTCTATCCTGGCCCAAACCAGAACAAATGTCTATTGCTGCAGGCAGGCACTGGAGGAGCAGCAAAGTCACCTTGTTCTCCTGCCCAGCTCCTTGCCCTCCTGCCCAGCCTCCTTCATGCGCTTTCTTTCAGCTTCACCTGGGTACTAGCACCAGTTTGGCACTGACTTTCAGTTCCTCTTTGTCCAGTCCTCTAGCTCAGTCCATTCCTTTAGAAGTTTCTTGCAGCTAAGGTAATCTCCGGTAATTTATGGATTTTGCTTCCTACATGGGGTCCCTTGTAATTTTCCGACAGGTCATGACTGCAGTCACTGCTTGTTTTTTCCCTTTTGTGTTTTTATTGCAGGTTTAAGCTTATGGCAGTGAGGCTTTTTGTTTGTTTGTTTGTTTTTGTTTGTTGGTTGTTCTTTTGTGTCTCCCCTATTGTTTTTTTTATCTCCCCATGGCTGCTGAGCACTCTGATTCTTCTGCATCTGCTAAGAATTCTGTTCACGAGCCTTTGAGAAGCTGGACAGACATGTTGCATTTCTTTTCTCTTGAAGGATTTGGTGGGCCCTAGCATTCACAGTGCTTAGCAGTGTACAGCTTTCCTGTTCAATGGGAAGGCCAGCCATGGCCTGTCAGATCTGAGCTCAAGTGCTTTGTTTTGATTTTTTGCTAGCATTTCAGGCAGTTTGTCAGGCTCACAGGACAGAGACTCCCTGCAATCCCTTGAATCATCCCTCGGGATCAGCCTGGTCTCTCCCATGCGGTCAGGGATGCCAGCACCCATGATGCTTGGGGCTCAGTGAGGTGGCAGCAGGAGTTTGTGCTACAGGTGCTTTGCTTTGTGCCAGTGTCTGTGTCCAGCTGTGGCTGCTGATGGGTGTCCCCTGAGTTGCTGGGCACTCAGGCTTTAGCACTGCATCGAATCAGCAGAGAAGGATGAAGAGGTGAGTTCCTGCTGGTACAGTGTTGTCACTCGGGAGTCAGAGACTTCTTCCTCTGGAGCTGACTTGGGATTTGTGAGGCCAGGGAGACCTCCTCTCTGGGAAGCAGAAGGGAAGCACCTGCTGCTGATACAGGTTGCTCTGCCTGTGTGGCTGGCTGCACTCCAGCCTGCAGGCTCACTCTGTGCAGAGCAGCTCTGGCTTTCTGATCCTTCTTGGTCTGAAAGTGGTCTTGGGCCTGGGCGGAGGGAAACATGTATGTGTTCAGGGATACATGAAGATGCCTTTGCTTCCACCCCCTCTCAGAGCCTGTTTGTAAAGGTGAATTAAAAGTATTGTATTCATGTCAACCAGGCATGAAAATTCTGTATTTGGAAAAGAATTGCTGCAGAGTGAGAATGTTATGGCTGTAAAACCCTCTGCCCTAAGGCAAACTTTGAGATTTTTCTTTGCAATTAAAATTTCTTTGAGACTTGGACCAAATAAGATTTGGAGGAAAAAATCTGAACTTTGAAAATGCTTTTTTTCCCCCAAACAATGCTTGTGTGAAAGCTTTAACCAAGTGTTTCTCCCAGCATGTCTGATAGCAGAAAGTAACTGAACACAAGAAAAGTCAAAAGGTCAGGAATAGGTCCTGCTCTGACAGTTGCTGTGCCTCTTATGTTAGAATTTCTCAAGGTAGCATCAAAAGAGACAATAATTAAACTTGCATCAACTTAAAGAGAAGGGAGAAAATGGGTGTTTAGTCTTGCAGTCCTGAGTATTATGTAGGTAGAAATTCCTCTGGAAAAAACAACTTTACCTCGACTGTGTACAAGTGTATCTAAGAAAAGTGGAGGAGTAAGTCCCCTTCTGTAGGAGAATAATTGCAGAGGAAACCCAGAGATTTACTTCAAAATCAAGCATGACCAAACTTTTACTAAGTACAATGGGCTTTCTGCCCTGTTGTCAAAGCTGAGGCTTGGGTGACATTAGTGAGAAAACTTGATTTTATTATTATCTGCCTGTCTCCTGTGCTCTGAAGACTTGTTGAAAGGCAGATTGCTATCAAACATTGCTTTGCACCGTCTGGACCTGTTACGGGATATGTTCATCCAGTAACTGTTGTTACAGAAGCCTTTCATTGCATAAATAAAATTGAAAGTAATTTAAATATTCTCTTTCAAGAGCCTTTAAGATTTTGAATCCCTTGGCCACTTATCTCTAGCATTTGTACACATTGTGATGCTATGTGCCATCCAGATCAGTATCTCTAGCCATCTCTCACTTAGGTGGCAAAGTGCATATAGATTTTGGAAAGGACACTGAATTAGTGTGCTTCCTGCAGAATGTATTTCAGCAGAGGGGTGCCAAGGGGGTTCCAGAGCTTGTCTAGCTTGTAGTTGGTCTCTGTGGCACCACAAGTATTCAGACACATTGTCCAGCTTTGTTTTATCGAGTCTGAAATGCCACATCACAGACAGTGATCTGCTTTGGAACAGGAACTTGCAATGCGGTGGCTGTGATCACAATTCAATGTGATGCGAGTGGGTATCCCACGCCTCTGCTCTCAGCAGTGCTGATGTCCCCTACAGAATTAGCAATACATGTTAATGTATTCCAGCCAAAGAGGCTTGTTTCTGGTGGCTGTGGTCCACAGGAAGATGGAGCAGCAGCCAGGCTGTGTTGGTCCCCAGTGTTTTCAAATTGCAGAGCACTCCCTGGAGCGCTGAGGGCTCTATGCCCTGACTATTCTGTTCTCCAGCCTGAAGGTGTAATTGTAAAGTGCCTCTTGGATGCTGGGAAGGTGCTGTGGGAAGTTGTGGGGATATACTTGGATGCTTGGCTGTGGTGCAGTGGCCCAGGGTCGATGTGGTACTTGACGAACATTGTCAGAGGCAATGTGTGGGATGTTGGATTGCTTGCATGTGATAGGCTTGCCATATGGCCTAGTCTGGAGTCGACAGTATCTTATCTGGCAGGATTGCCTCCTCTCTCATGTCTAGATTTTGAGAAGTTTATAAAACAAAAAAAAAGTTTCATTGCTTCATCTTCTCTTACAATATCCATTTGAGAAAAGTGAGCTCCAAAGAGCCAGAGTTCACATCTAGCCCTAGGCCTGGAGATTATGCACCATCTTAAAGTTTTGCAGCAGCCTTGCCATGCTTATATTACCACCATACAACAGTTACTGGCAACATGCTCTAGCCAGCCTATTCCCTTTCCCAGGAAGGGAGCATTAAGAGGATTTGAATTCTGTTTAACAGGAGGAGACATGGTTACATACCACATGCTCCACTGTAGGCACTACTAGAGAAGAATTGCTGTTGAAGTAATTGCAGGCTTTTTGCTGCCCCATCTCCCAGCAAGGTTGGTCTGAGGCTGGGCTGTTGTGCTGCCTGTGTTCTTGGGTGAGAGGCAGGTGGGCTCCCTGTGGATGCAGACTCTGAGCTGGCACTGGTGTGGTCCCCAGAGCTGCTGTTGTGCTTGCACGTGGCCTCAGCTGTTCCCTTACAGCTGACATGGCTGGTGTGGGTGGGTGGTGGTGTAGCTCCTTGTGCTGAGCTCCCTGGTCTCTGCTGTTACTGCTGCAAGCAGGAGATAGCAGAGCCCTTCAGGCTCACCCTCAGGTTCTCAGATAAAGGAACATTGGGGTCAGGAGATACTGGCCAAACTATGGAGGGGCAGTGGGCAGTACAGTTATGAAGTGTAGGGCTGTGAATGTGTTGGGCAGTGCTATCTTTGTGTGCTGTTGCCTGCCTGTGTCTTCCCCCTCCCCCTGCCTGCTTTTCCCTGCATCAACCTGCATTTGTAAAATGAAATAAATATTGACACGGACGGGATGCTATTCAATTTGTCCTGATCACTGAGCTGCGGTGAGTTCTGACAGAGCACAGTGTAAAACATAAGCTCAGGATGTAATTTCTACTGTCAACATGATGTACAGTACAGCTGTGCCAAACACACACTGACAAACTGCACAAGCTCTTGGAGGGGGGAGAGGGGAGTGGTGCTGATATCCGGGAGGGTGGGGGTGGTGAAGCAGCGGGAGAGAGGGCATCAGCCTGGGCCCGGGGTGGTGTGAGAGGCTGGTGCTTTGTGGTGTGAGTGGAAGCCTGCCTGGCACAGCCTGTGCCCGGGCATGCTGCCCTGTGGGTGCAGGTGTGCTCTGCACCTGCAGCCACTCGCTGCTGCCTGCTCGGGATGCTGTGCTGCGGGGTGGCACTGGCTGCAACAGGAGCGGCTCCCACCAGTTAGTTACAGCTCTGCTGCTCATCAGTGGCAGAGAGAAGTGTCACTTCCAGCTGTTGGTGAAAGGTTTTCAACAACATGGGGAATTAAATGTTGTGCTAGTCTTGGTTCCTGTGCCTGGGACCTTCTGTGGTGCTTTGCAGCCCTAGGGTACTTTGAATCCTACTGCAGCATGTTCAGCCTGCTGCAGAGGCACGAGCAGGACCTGGAGCTCTTGGGTCTGCTGCCTCTGGAAGAGATCTGTGATGTGACAGCCAGAAAGAAAGGTTTGCACAGTGAGAAGAGATTGATGCTGGCCCTCACTGTGCCCTGAAGTTGTGACAGCAGAGAGACAGGCTGAGAATTTCTGTGTGGAGAAGAACCCAGTTCATGGCAGCAAGTCATGCCACAGATGTGTTCCTGTGTTAGTGTTTCTAAGGCAGCTCTGAGAACCGAGGGCTGGAGATGGCAATGGGGCACACAGGTGGGTTGCACAGTCTGGGACCTGAGTGTGTTTTAAAGGCTCATTGGGGCAGATTGGGTTACCCCTCTACTGCTACCCATAGGGAGAGCATGCAAACAGCTCAGTTGAGTTTAGCTGAACTTCGGACATGTGAGACAGCCACCAGCAAACCACATTAGTTCAGATGTGGCAGGAAAATGAGAAGTCTGTTAAATATAAAAAAGCAGCACATGGCTGAGGCTGCAAACACAAGGTTGTGTTTCCCACAGCAACGGCAGCCCAGACCATGATGCTGCTCAGTGGGTCTCTCCCCATCAGTAGCTGCTCTGTGTAGTGCTCAGTTGCAACAGGACTGAGTAAGTTGCCTCGGGAACTGAGGGACAGCTTGTCCACAAGCTGGGGTGCAGCACTGTTGGAGCTGTGCTCCCCTCTGCAGCATCTTTGCCCTCACTTCTTCTTTGCCTTACTTTACTGTGTGCAATTAAATTGTTGCTATTACTGGTATATTGTTACTGTTTAGAATTTAGCTACTTCCACTTGTATGTTCTAACTGTGGCAAGGCTGAAAGAAAAGGTACAGTGTCTGTTTCTGAATGAGCAGCAGTGTCATCCTCACATGCATGTAGGGTTGGCTCCAGGACGTGGACTGGGTCATCAGGTCATGGAGGAAACCGGCAGCTTGCAGCTGCCACTCAGGTGTGAAATGGTGCGATGAGGGGAGTGAGGACAACTCCTGCTGCCCTCTTGAGCCAGCTGCGTGCTCTGAGCACTGCCTGCTGCAGGGAGTCAGGGCCATCTGCTGCCTTCCTACCAGCTCCAGGTCCTTGGATGCCGATATTTCTCACAGTGCCTGGATTTGCACCATTGGGCTGGCTTGCTTTCAGCCTCCACATGCGGTCAGGAGTTCTTTAGTGGTTGCAGAACTGCTCTCTGGCAATACCATTGCTGCCTTATTGGGCAGGGCTCCAGACAGTGTGGAGTAGCCTGGATAGGTTGGACAGAGTAGGAGACTTCAGCAGCTGGTGACTGCCTCTCCCAGAGGCTCTGCTTACGTAGTAGTCCTTTAGAACATGTTCCAATGGACTATTCGTAAAGTTCTCTTTCTGGCAGTTGCGTTTACCATGTATAACCCATTGCTCTTGGACTTTGGACACACCTGAAGGCGTTTGCTGTGAAAGTGCTGTAGAATAGCAAGGGCAGAGATGATGGATAGGTGTTCTTCCTGTACTTACTGTTTGCCCTGAGTGCTGGCCTGAAGCTCTTGCTCTGGCACAGCTTGTGCTGTTCAGTTTATTGACATCTCTTGCTGCCTAGGGAACTTACTCCAAAATAGCCACACATTTCCCATATGTGAGAAATTGGAGAAATGCTGTTAATGGCAATGGTGCACTGTATTTCATTATATGTATCTTCTATATATCCATGTACATGTGATAACACAGGTCTGTATATGTTCTGTTACCGTAAGTGCCTTACTCTGAAGACTGCTGCAGGTGGGGCAACATCTTTTCCCTTGTTGGGAGCTTCTTCTCCATGTTGAGTTGATGAAGGCTGCAGTTGCTTTACCCTGTGAGATTTCTAACAGTGGGAAGGAACCATTCAGTCTGTTGCCCATCTACAGGTCATGCCTCTTCCCTAGGTATCACCTCTGATGTTAAATATTTTGATGTTTGATGATAGGAGTTCTCACCAGATTGGCAAGATCTGGCCCTTCGGGAGCAGTGGGATGGCTTCTGCATGGGGAAGCCTGACTGCAAGAGCCATGCTATTGCCAGCAACCTTACATGGCTGATGTGGTGGTGTCTTAGTAAGAAATGGTCTGGCAGGGAAGAGGGGTGGGGAAGAATGTTACTGCTTCTGTACTGTGGTTGCTACAATATAAATACACGGACTGGAAACCCTGTGCTCCTTGGAGCATGAAATGCACAGGGCTTGCACAGGTGACAGCTGATGTGTGCATGGAGGGGAAACTGCATCCAAATGATGAACAAATATGGATGCTGTGGGGTACCTGGGGCAGGGAAAGGTGGGAGATAGTGACCAAGGCTGTGGGGGCAATATGGGGAGGGCAGAAAGCACTGCTCTCACACCAGCACTGACATCTTGGCCTTTTCCAGGCTCCTGGGGATGCTGCCAGCTGCCCTGCACCTCCCTGCCTGAGCCAGCAGAGGATGGAAGTGACCGGCATCAGCTGGGCAAAGGACCCTTCGCCGGGTGCTGGGATGTCACCCCACTGAAGATGGGAGTTACAAATGGGCTTGTGACCTGCATGTGTGGTACAGGCACCTGCACTGCCAGACTTGTTGGGCAGTAGTCCAGGGCCACCACAAGACAGGCAAACTTTGGCCACAGCAGCTCATCCTGTTAACTCCTCTGTGAAACCATACATGGAAAAGCTTCCTTTCGCCTCCAGTGAATGAGGGTGGTGGGTGCCTGTGCCCTGCACATGGCTGTGGAGCTCCCTGCCCACCAGCAGGGTGGGCAGCAGGTTGGGTATCACCCTGATCCTCAGTGAGACCAGCGGCAGCCAAGCATGGAGCCCTGCAGCTCTGTCCCTGGGGACAAGTGCCAGCTGCCAGATTCCTCTCCAGAGACCCAGGAGCAGCCTGTGAGGCACCAGCACTGACTGCTTCTGCGCTGTCAGTAGGCAGTCTGGGACTCCTGTTGTCACAGATGTGACTGCAGCCTGCTGCAGGAGTGTTCCAGCTGCAGGATACGGGATGCAGCAGGGATGGGGATGCTCTGCATTGACCACTGAGCCCCACATTGATAGTGTGGACTTTCCTCCTCGTCTTCCCTAAAGGATGCTAGTTGTCTCTCCCAAAGGTACTGCTCATGCAGCCTCCTGGAGTGCAATGGCGAAGGGTCTGCAGGGCTTCTCGTGGACCATGCTGCTGCTGTTCTGCGCCATCCAGGAGCTGGGGGCCTGGGCCATGCACACTGCGGTGGAGAGCACTGTCCTGGGGCAGCCAGGGGACCCTGCGCTACTGGCCGGTGGGCGAGTGAAGCGTGGATGGGTCTGGAATCAGTTCTTTGTGGTGGAGGAGTACACGGGCACAGAGCCGCTGTACGTAGGGAAGGTAAGGCAACTCCGTGTCTCCATGGGGCTGACCAGGCTGGTGACAGAGCAGGGCAGGCTGTGGCAGCACAGTCTCCAGCCTGTGAGGGAGAGAAGGTCTGCATGAAGGTCACTCATAGGGGCCTGGTTAGAGAACAACTATGGACTGGGATGGCAGGAACCTAGTAGATCCCTGCTGGCTGGTGGTGAGGTCAGTGTGCTCCCATAGGCTCCAGGGCCAGGAGCACACCAAAATTCACATTATGTTCTTCGAGTTGAGTGCCAAGTGTCTGGGGTGGGTGCAAGAAGGGGTACAGCTCTGGGTGTCCTGAGGGCAGTGGGGACAGCTCAGCCCCACCTCTGTAGGAGAAGCTGCTGGGCTGGAGCAGATGTGCAGACCAGTCTGGGCAGACAGGGTGGGCCTCTGCTGGTGCTGGTCCCTGCCATGTCTTGGGAGCCAGAATGCTGCTTGTAGCACCAAGGGCCTTTCTGTATCAGCAGTTGCTGCCAGAGGTGCAACTCTGGCTGCCTACAAATGGTCCGTCCCTGGGGCTGGTGGAGGACATTTCCTTCTCTAGGTGTGGCACAGTTGAAGCTGAAAAAGGCCAAACGAAATTCTCCTCTTGCTTGTGTCCAGAGTGAGGTTGTTGAAGGATTTAGGTATCACAGGCTGGCCTGCACAGCATGGTGTGCAAGGTGGGTGTGCAAGGCTTGGAGGGACCCTGAGGACCAGCACCGGTGACAAAGCTTTCCTGGGGCTTAAATCTGCCCATCAGATGTGTGCCAGGTGCTCCTGGGAGCTGCCCCATGTTGCTGTGCTGCTCAGGTCAGTCGCTCACTGGGCTGGGCACAGGGAGTGGCACCAATGAACTTCTAGGGAGAGGCACTGGGAGGTTTTGGCATGTTTGCAGCCAGTGCATCTTGCTCTGCTGTGAGGTGGGGTAGTGGTCACCGGAGCACGTCAGTCTCCCCATGCTGGAGAAGCTCTGATCTCCCTCTGATATCAGTCTCCCTGCTCTCTAAGGGTGTGACTATTACTGCTGTCCTGGCTCTTGCTGTTCCTGTGTGCCCTGTGGAGTGTGGCAGTGACAGTGGGCAGGACTGGGTCAGTTCCTGGTGTGTGACCACCTGGGGCCTGGGGAGGCTGGTCATGGACCTCTGCTTGTCCCACTCCTGGTTTCCTGAGGCTGAAGAAGCACTGTGCCTTGGGGTTGCTGAGCTTTGTCCTTTTCCAGGAGCTGTGGAGGAGCTGCCCTGTGGCTCCTGTGTGTTGTCTGTATGCTGATGATGGCAGTGCTGGCTGTTGGGAGCAGTCAGAGTGGTGCAAGCCAGCTAGAGCTGCCCTGTGGAAGCATGGGCTCTGTCCAAAGGAAAGTGCCCAAGAGCTCATGCAGCAGGGTTGTCTGATGGCCTCAGCTGTCTGGTCATGAGGTTGGAGGACGCTTGAAAATGGGCTTCTTGGCTAGGGGACAGCTGGGATTTCAGTGGTGATTTGTGTCCATTTCAGCAGGCACTCAAAAGCCTCACTCCTCCACGACAATGCCCAATGCAGTTGCAGCTAATTCACAGCTCCCCTGAGAAGTGACTTGGAGCATCAGGCCCTGTCAAACTCCAGAGGTAGCCTAGCAACCACCTCATCTCCAAAATGAGCCCAGGAACCCACAACTAACCCATTTTACAGACCCTTTTCACATCATTCACCACATTACCCATCCCTCTCAGAATAAACACCCAGCCAGTGTGGAAAACCATTCCCTGTGAATATTGTTCCCAAGGCCTAAAAGCAAGGCTCCCTGGTGCTGGGAGAAGCTGGGATGGCCCCTGCCTTCCTGGGGCAGTGTGCCAGCCCTCCCAGCACAGCCAGTAAGTCTGGAGCCTTCCTGCACAGGAACCCACTGCTCCCTGTGCTACAGCTGGGGCTTGCCCTCTGTGGACACCTCTTGCACACCTACATGTGCCTTTCAAAGGGCTGGTACCATTTCCATAAAATCTGGGTTCTCTAGTTAATCCTTCTTCTGAACTGTAATTTCCCCTGAGGCTGCTGTCAGTTTGATGTGGATTTCTTTATTTTTTTTAAATAGAATTATGGGGTCAGCACTAGTTACAAACTTCAGCATGTGGACAGATCTATTTTAGATAGAGGAGAGGATTAAAGGGGAAAAAAGCAGATTTAATTAAATTGCTAATATTTAAAGAAAATTGATGAACTTGGGCTTTGTGAGTTGGAGCAGAGTGTGCCTTTATTATGGGCTAGTTTTTATTTGATTTTCTTTATTTTCCAGCCCAAGAGTAGTTTTTTATTTGTGTATTTGTGCTTCATGTTTAATTGCTTTTAATAAGGAATGTGCGCTTCCGTTCACATTTAATTTTGATTTAATTATTAGTGAATAATAATGGCTTCACAGAATTCCTGGCTGTAGCCTTTTAGGACAAGGAAACTACTTTCGTGTTTAACAGACTGAACAGATCAGCCCTTTGCACACTTTTGGATGGCCCTGGCTGTACTGGATGCTCTTGTCCTTGGTCAGTGAAGCTGAGCTGCTGGTGGGGATCCCCTCTGCTCTTGGGATGCAGCACGCCCAGTGGCCCCAGAGCTGGAGAGAGTGCAGGAGAAGGTGCAGTGGGGCCCCAGTGCCACCCAGCTTCCCTTGCTGTCCGTGCCCAGTGGCACTGGGGGTCCCCGAGCCTGCGCACTGTAACGGCGAGCCTGGGCGGGAGAGAGCACCCCTGGGACCTGGCATCTCCCCTCAGATGTCTGTAGTCTGTTATCTGGCCCTCCCCCATTAGTTGCTGTTTAGTCAAGCAGCACAGATTTAGCTCTTTTAATCTTCCCTTCTAAGTCAATCTCTATAGCCCACTGAGCACAGGCTACATTTTTCTTCCTAGCATTCCAGTTTGCAGCGATGCTGGTGTCTGCTCTGAGCAGTCAGCAGTGAGCAAATATGTGAAGACGATGTGCTGAGAGCTCAGTGTGGTTCTGGGAAGAGGTGCTGGCTGGTTTATCTCTGGCATAATTATTAATCACAAGCCTGGTGTTCAGGAGAAAAATACAGGTTTCTGTTACCTGCACTGTACAGCCCGCAGATACCTTTTTCTTTCTGAGAGGGCTGATCTTTAGCAGAGTAGTAGTGAGTGTTAGCGAGAGGATTATAAAGTGGAGGTCGCCGCAAGGTCTCCCGTAGGGAGGGCTAGGGCAGGATGGCCAGGGTAGCATGCTCCTGCAGACTGTCCCTGCCAGCCATGCTCCTGGAAGTGCTGCCTGAGCAGATCCCAGAGCACCGCTGGGCTCAGAACCCCACTTGCTAGCTGGGTGAAGGTTTTATTCCCAGGGAAGCCTTGGGAGGTGTTTCAGCATGGGTGGTAATATGCAAATACTGTGTAAAACACATTGAATTGTCTAACAGGTGGGCCCTTCACTCATGAAATAAATATATAAACTGTATCTAACAAGACATATAACGGAGGCACCATAAAAAAGAGGCAGCTCTGGTATAAATTCTTTCTGGTAGAACTGCATGTCTGAAAGGTGGATTATAGAACTGCAGTTTGGAAGATTGAATGGCCCATAAACATTTTCATATTTCATTAGCTGATTAATGGATAGCTTTTTTCTTTTTTCTTTTTTCTTTTTTTTCTTTGGGGGG
>JAAWXA010000023.1:181039-289621 GCA_038090715.1 Florisuga fusca
GGGGGGGGGAGGAGGACACAGGGTGTGTATAGGAAACATGACTTTGCTGATTCTAAGCAGAAACTGTAGGAAGCAAATGAAAGCTGTTGATGAAGCCTTTCCAGGGGCCTGTTCTCTTATGGGTTGTCCCAACTAATGCCCATGCTGCTCTCTGTCAAGATGTATTCTGCCTGTCCAGTTACTGTTAATAGATTTCTCATAAGTGGCTGGATTGTAAAAACCCCATAACTCAGTTTAATGCCACCAATAAAATTATCTCCGGATGTCTGGCCTGGATTCCAGTCAGCTCCTGGTCCATGGGGAGATGCTTTTTACTCTTTCTTTTCCTAATTTCAAATGTTGTCTTAATCAGAAAATGAAGCAGGGATTGACTACAAAAGCATCTTCCCCAGGCTCTGCTTTCCCTCCTGAACACAGCCCTGGGTGTGTGAGGCAGCTCTGGATGGGATGTGAGGGGTTGAACCCCCACTACCTTGTTAGGTGTGCAGCAAGTGCCTGAGCTCTTGGGCAGGTACACTTGCCATCACTGGCTGCCCAAACATGGCTGGGGCTGGGGCTGGGCAATGATGAGCTATGGGTGGAGGGCTGGGCAGATGAGATAGATGCTGATGGTGAGCTGCCTTTGCACCCCAGTCAGCTGTGCAGCTTGGGAGAGGTGATCCTCCACTGCCAGGGTCCCAGGTCCTTGCCCACAGGACAGTCTTTTTTCTGGAGCCCTGTTAAGTTGTCATTAATTTTTCCAGCTTTCTCCTGACCCCACAGTGGTGGACTTTGTCCCTTGGTTTGTGATGTGGGTGGTTACTGGCAGGATTTGTGATCTGCCAAGCATATAGTGCCATAGGCAGGACTGAAGCTGCAGTTTATTGGGCTTTCCTCCATGTACAGGCATTGTGTGGTGGTGTGGTGCTGCTTTCCAGCAGTAGTAGAGGGAGCAGATGGGCATCATGCAGGGACCATGGGCACCAGGAGCTCCACACCCATGTGGTCTTGGCCATGGGGACGCAAGTGTGGCCCCAGCCTGCTCCCACCCTCTCCCTCTTTCCCTGACAGATACACTCGGACTCGGATGAGGGGGATGGCTCCATCAAGTACACAATCTCCGGGGAGGGTGCAGGGACTATCTTCCTCATCGATGAGATCACAGGTGACATCCATGCCACCGAGCGTCTGGACCGGGAGCAAAAAACCTTCTACACGCTACGAGCTCAGGCCCGTGACCGGCAGACAGACCAGCTGCTTGAGCCAGAGTCAGAGTTTATCATCAAGGTGCAGGACATCAACGACAGTGAGCCACGCTTCCTGGAGGGGCCCTACATCGGCAGCGTGGCTGAGCTGTCCCCTGTCGGTAGGTCTGGGTGGGAGGGCTGGGAAGCCTGCGCCTCTCTCCTGTCAAACCTTGATCCCTCTGTACCCCACAAAACTGCCTGCAAATCTCAGGGATTCCAGCTGAGACTAGAGCTAGGGAGCCAAAAGGGAAAAATAAATAAGATGGCTTAAGGAAAACAAGTTAATAAATCCTGCGAGCTGATTGCCAGCCTGTGGCTGAGTGCTCAGTCTCAGCCCAGAGCTCTGCCCTGGCAGCTCACAGCCGTGCCAGCTGCCTGCCCTGCATTTGCTACCCTGGCTTTGCACAGCCCCCTCACTCCCAGTCACTGGGGGGATGGACTGAGCCCTTGCATCCTGAAGGGCTCACAGCTGCCTGTGGTTCAGATTAGTCTGTGTGGTTGTTCTTCCTCTCTGACAGTGCCCCAGCCCTTGCTCAGGCAATCCTCTGTGTGCTGCTTTGCAGCTCCAAAGTTCAGTGGCTTCCCAGCCATCCATCCCCTTGCATGCTCCTGTGCAGCACTGCCGAGGCCCTCACTGGCTCACTGCCTTCCTCCAAGAGGCCAGGCAACTCACGTCCCTTGTGGCAGAAGTGTGGCTTCCCTGCTGATCTGCCTGTCTCCAGGCCAGCAGGTGACTTTTAAATGCGCTAGTGATCAGCCTCACTGAAGTGCTGAGGGCTGGGGTGTGTGCCACCAGACTGCCTGACTCCTCCCACAGGGGTAGCAGTGAGGGACAGTGACCCTGTGCTCACCTGAGGGTCGGGAGGGGCACAGGGAGGTGGTGCATGACCTGCAGTGTTGCTGCCCTTGCTCCCTGTGCTGGCCTGATGGTGGGTTCCTGTGCTGCTGAGCACAGCTCAAGTCCAGGGAGAGTGGCTGGCTTGCTGCACTGCCCCGTGTCACCATGCCCCATCCGTGATGGGCTGTCTGTTTTGACCAGCCAGAGCATGGAGCTGACTGCATGAGCAGGCAGGGAACTATAAATCACTGCTCTCCAAAGGCTGTATCAAGGAAGGAGACTGACTTCTGCAAAAGACTTCCTGACATCAAAGATAAGGCAGGTCCCCATCACTGTCAGCAAGGGAGAGAGTGAGAGTGCCACGATGGCAGCGAGCTCTGGGAGAGTGGGGCTGGGCAGGGCAGGCCCTGCTGTGCCTCTGTGGGAAGGTCTGCCTGAGGGGACATCCTGGAACAGGGTGCAGAAGGTGGTGCGCTAGGACACAGCTCTGGCTCTCCATGGTTGATGTGCAGCATGTTGTGAGGCTGGAACGTGGCTAGTAGCAAGTACAGAGGTGTAGGAACTGCCCACAGCAGAGTAGCTGCTACTGCCTGGATTTCTGTTGATGGGTGGAAAACAAGCTCTCCCGAGGCATCCCGAGCTCTCCTTTCTCTTCCAAGTACCTGCACAAATCCTTTCCTGAGTCAGAGACTGACCCCTTGAACTACAGCTGTGTGCTTCTGGAGAAGTAAAAGGCAGCATGTGGGCAGCAAAGCAGGAGGCATCCTGTTCCCAAAGGGAAGAAAGAAATTAATCTATTTTGCTTTAACAGCATTTAAAAAGGAAGGAATTCTCAACTCTGGCCATTAGACAAGGAATCCAGTTCTTTGAAAATCACTAACAATTATGGAGCTGCCTGATCAGACTGATGTGAACAAGACTTATCAAAGGAGACAGTTTCTATGCAAAATTGGAGATCAGAGGGAGAAAGAAGCACGGTTTCACAACATGAAAGGAGGCGATTCCTGCAAATTAAAACACTCAGAACTTAAAAGTAAAGAGGAGTGCTGTGAACAGCGTGGGATGTGCTTCCAAGCTGCATGCTCAGAGAGGGCAGCTGGAGCCAAGGGCCTGTTCCGCTTACCAGGCTGATGGCTGTCTGCATGTGGCAACCTTGGAGTTTTCTGTCACCTGGCCATGCCAGGGACCATAAGGGCTCCTCTCCAGCATCAGGGCCCTGGAGATGACCCAGCTAACAGGGCAAGGAGAGCTTCACACAGCACCTTCAAGCTCTGACACTGCATGGTCCCTTTCTGGGGAAGGGGATGAGATGAGGCCACCTCAGGGCCAGGGTTACTCCAGCTTGGAGCATGTTTGCAGGGAGCTCTTAGTTCCTTCTCTGCTGTTCTGACAGCCTTTGCTCTATGGCCCAGCCTGAAAAGTGAGAGTGACCCCTTTCCTCCTCTCACTCTCCTATCTCCACAGACCTTGCTGAGGTTTGTGTTTGGGGCTGCCCAAGTGGGTGGTTTTTCTTTTCACTCCTGGCAGCTACCAGTTGTAGCTCCCCATTCCCTGCCACAAGCAGTCCCAGCCCACAGAGGAGGGTACCTTTCTGGGGCATATAGAGGAATAAAACAAATACAGTCAGATCCACTCTGTGACAGCGGGAGCTGATCAAAGGCCATTATTTGCATAATGAAGGAGTACTAATTGGGAGGGAAAGTCATTTAATTTCATAGTGTCTAAGAGGGAATAACAAATGAGAGAACTGCACAAACTCTCATAGAGTATATCTAGGAGTGTTGTGCAACACACCTGCAGACTAGCCAAGGACCAGCCTGTCTGCAGGATGGGACCTGTGCTGCAGACCCTGTTGCAGCCCCACTGCTGTTTTGTGACCTCAAGAAGAAACTGTGGGCTATGAGCTTGCAGGCTGCTCTGGCAGCTGAGGCTCAGCCTCTGTGTAAGCTACCCCAGTAGATAGCTGATCACTCCAAAATGTTTGAGTTGAGCAAAGTCTAGTACTAAAGGAAGAGACCTGGAGCAGCCAAAGAAGATAGGATGGGACCCAGCCAACTGCCTGAAAACTGCAGGAGCTTCACCTTGTAACAGAAGATGTTAAAACTGGCTGGTCTGGTCTCCCTTCCTCAGCTCCCTAGAGTATGCTTAACATCTGTCTGTTGCACACAGGAGTAAGCCCATATCCATCACACTGTTCTTCCTGCAGGGTAGTTGTGCTGTTGGCACAGAGTGGGTGTTGCAGCCCTGCTTCTGGGCTGTTTGTGGAGCATGCAGAGCCTTGAGTGAGGAACGTGCTAGGAAATGTGCCTCCTTCCATCAAACACCACTCCTCCCTTGGTGCATTTTGCTCTCCTTACTTCTCTGTTTAGCATCAGGTCCAGACTGGAGATGATTTGGCTGTACAGACAAACTTGAGGTCAAGCCCTGACTCTAGTACAAAGCTGTCTGAATGCAGGAGTGATTATTGTGAAGAGAAATTGTTAATCTCCACGTTGAAAGCAGAGACAAATACTTTGTTTAACATGCAGCCAGAACACTTGCAGGCAGTCTAATTTTTTTTTCCTCCTTGACAGTTTTTAAAACACTTGTGTGTGTCTGGAAGCTGCTGGTTAGCAAGGAGCTGGGGCTGGCCTTGCCTGTTGGTCCTCAGGGATACTCATCCCTTGCCCTCCATCATTGTACTCTTGGTCATGATGCAAGCTCTGAGACCTTAGCCCTGCAGATCTGAGCACCTGCTACATCCTCTCTGCATCCAGTCTGCATGTGCTAAGCCTCTCGGGAACATGTGCCCCCTTAATTTAGTGTTCTGGTTTGCTCCTCAAGACACCATATTTACCTGCTTGGTACCAGGGGCTGGCGTGTCTTGTGCAAATGGGTTTCCCCTTCAAGATATCCTAAAGCATGTTTCTGTACTTGCATAGTTGAGGAATTCCACCACAGCCAGGTTAGCTCCCTTGGGCTTGTCCTACAAGGCATGAGGACTCTGCAACTAATCTCCTCTGGGTTGGATTTGGCTTTCTACCAAGTCAGGATGTTCCTGAGATTGCAAGAGACTCAGTTCTGCTCCTGTAATTTTTAATCTCCTCTGGTTTATTTTCTTCCCTGATGTTCTGCCTGCTTGTTTCTAGGGCTATCAGCCACTGCATGTGTTGTGGCAAGACAAAAGCTGCAAATTGCATTGTTCATAAAATCTCAGCTGCCCACAGCCACCAGGTCCCTGCGATGGAAGTGCTGCACTCTGGGCAACAGTCCAGGGCCTGTGGCTTTGCGTGACAGAGCACTCCTTCCTCTCGGGGTCCCTTCTGTCACATGTTGCCGTGGAGCTCTGCATAGAAGGGTGCAGTAGGCATGGGCAGAGTTGTTCTTTGGGCTCAGCCTGGGCTGGAGACCCGGAGCTGGGCTGGAGAGTGGCTGGAGCCTGGTTGTGCTTCTGTCCTCAGGGAAGTGACAGACAGGTCCTGCTGGCTTGCTTGTGGATTCAATGTTGGGTCTCTTTACTCATGGATGTGTTTGGAGTTTGCCTGTTGATGTTTATTTTTGCTAAACATGTCAGGAGTGAGTGGCATAGCAAGTAGTCTGGAGCCGTTAGTGTTCAGATGGGTGGCACCTCCTGGGATGGCTGAAACTGGCCCCAAAGGCTCCGAGTCCTGACAGGAAGGGGGTGATGGATGCTGGATGGTGAATCTGTGCTAGGATTCCAAAAGTGCTCTGGAGAGCCCCGTGGGTCCAAGCCAGGAGCTGGGGCTTGAGCTACCGTATCGGGCCATCCCCAAGGACCCAGGGGGCTGGTGGCTGTGCTCGTAGTCATGACAGGAAAGGGCCCTGTGGAGAAACAGCCCCGTGATCCCTCCAGCTCCCAGGTTACTGTTGGGTGCTGGTGCTGGCAGGTCCTCTCTGTGCTGCTGATCCTGGCTCCCTGCTGGGCACAGCAGAGAGGGGATTAACCTCCCTGGCCTGCAGAGTCAAGGGCTGGCTGACATCCATGGCAAGCTTTCATGATGGCTCCAGATACAGAAC
The DNA here is from genome assembly GCA_038090715.1 of Florisuga fusca. NCBI lineage: Eukaryota > Metazoa > Chordata > Aves > Apodiformes > Trochilidae > Florisuga > Florisuga fusca. Next base: position 187,121 of record JAAWXA010000023.1, read on the forward strand.
AGGGGCAGCTTGGGGACAGCAGGGCCTGGGGAGCTGGAGGGTGGCTGGTGGCCAGGGTCCATGTCCCACCCTGTGGGGACCAGGCCAGCTGGGTGCTCTGTGTCCCCAGTGCTGCTGTAGGGGAGGATTGCCCTGGAAGGGAGGGTCTTGGCCCCACTTGCCTCTGGAGGGAAACTGTGTTTGATCTGCTGCGCCAGATTGCAGAGAGTAAGGGATAGACTCTGCCTTGTTAATTTTTATGTAAAATTGTTGGTTTCCTCTGGTTCTGTGGGATGACATGACTAGGGGAGGAACAGAGTTCTTTATCTCATTTTACATGTCTAATTATTTCTCTGGATATGAGTTCAGGTTTTCTGGTTATGGGAGGTGGATTATACTGTACATGATGGATGCTTAGACTTTATTTATTGCATCTTTTATGGCTAAGGCACATGATAGAAAACTAAATAAAAGTCATACATGCTGTACTTGGTGTGGGCAGTGCTATACTGGGAGAGCAGGGACTAATACCAGAGGCGGGGTGGGAGCTAGTGCTCTGAGGGAAAGGGGGATCAGGTTAAACTAGAACTGCAGGCTTTTTGCTCTTCAGATTGAAAGAGAGGGAGCAGAGGTTGAAAAGGGTGAAGTGGCTGTGAATAGAGGATGCTGGCAAGTTGGACTCTTTGATTCTTGGTATCCTATATGTGACCTCAAGCAGGCTGCATCGCATCCTCATGAACTAGAAGTCAAGGTGACTGGTGACAGTGCTTGACCTGAGTCTGGTGCTAGAGGTGGAACTGAGTAGCCTGTCCTCACAAGTCTTTGGTCACACTGTTTCCTTTCTCAGTGGTTTCTGTAGGTAGGGTTAGGCTTTCCCTCCTTCCTTCCCTCTGTTGTCTTTGTAGATCTAAGCCTCTTTGCTCCTGGTCCCATTCTCATGTCCTAGGTCCTTCTTTTGTCAAATTGAACATGATATCAAATTAAAGCCATCACAAGGGACAGTTGGGGTGAAGCACACAGTTTAATGAGGCAGTGTTGAAAATCAATAACTTAATTGCAGGCATTTGATGGACTTCTATCCAATTTATAGTCCTCTTGCCCTGGTATGTGTAGAGCATGAGGATGTGGTGCTGTGTGTCTGGCTCTGGGCAAGCAAAAAGCCTTTCCTCTCCCATGGCTGTCATCTCTTTACAGGTCTGTCTGCTGCAGAGATGTGGTGCTGCAGTATGGATCAAGCTGTGGCTGGGAGATCCCTCTATGGGCTTAAGATGACTGTTGCTCAGTGTGAAAAGAGCAGCAGTGGTGATAAAATCTCATCCAGCTCCTTCCCAGATGGTCCAGCAGAAATCCCCTGGTCCTGTGGAGGTAGCAGCCCTGAAGCAGCCCAAAGTCCAGTCCCTCCTTGCGCTCTGTAGGACAGAAGGGGCATTGCAGCAGTTTTTGGAGTGCCCGCTCTCAAGCCTTCCAGGGGAGGCAGTACTGCGTTTGCAGTTCTGTTCTTGTTGCCATCAGCGTGTGCAAGTGATGATCAGTGTTGGCCCCTGGCCCGAGTTTTCTGTTGCTCTTCTTGCCTCCTTCCTCACTTGTTTTCCTCCTTGTCTCTGCTGCAGGCACCTCAGTGATGCAGGTGTTGGCATCTGATGCTGATGACCCCACGTACGGGAGCAGTGCTCGGGTAGTCTACAGTGTGTTGGAGGGTGAGCAGCACTTTACTGTGGACAGTAAAACAGGTGAGCAGCACCCAGCTGGGCCAGGAAATCCCCTGTAGAGTGTCAGGAGACCAGACCATGGCCACACATCTTGCATCTGTTGGATGCACAGCTGTGTGCCAACAGCTGGCACCTCCCTGCTGGCTTTTGGTGCTGGGGCATGGCTGGGTGTTGGAGGGGAAGCTCAGCAGCCCTGCTGACTGCTGCCCAGCTCCATGGACTGCCTGTAGCAGTGGAGTAAGGCCCATTGCTGTCAGCCCAAAGCTTTTCCTCACTGGCCATAGCCCCTCAGTGTGCTCTGTGCCCTGAGCACAAATGCACCCCCAGGCACATAAAATCTCAATGTGAAAGGTTTAAGTACTACCTGGGGGGCCTTACCAAACACTGCATTATCACTGGGGCTTTGATTAAAGGTAACACTTCAAATTAAGAATCGGTTTATTAATGTTCTATTAATATTTAATGAAAGAGCAGTAGAAGCTCCTCCATGCCTTAATAACTTACAATAGATCCTGTTGTAAAATGCCTCTGTAATAAATCCCTAGCAGATGATGCTCTGACATACTGGTTAGAGTAGACTGTAACCAGGAGATGTTTGGGTATATATTCTCCTTGCCTCCCAGGAGTGTGACTCTCATTACCCTTAATGGGAGCCTTGCAAGCTTTTTAAGGAGGGAAGACACTCAAATGCTAATAAGACGTATTTTTAAGGCACGAAGCATGCAGTAAAGTACCCACAGTATAATAAAGAATTGTCAAAGGACACACAGGCTGGGTAGCTGAAGCTCTTGTTGGACAGCAAAGTGCCCCCCCACACACACACACTGTTGCTGCAGCACAGTGACACAGGCTGATCTCAACCCCTAGACTGCAGTGCCAAGTCTCTGCCGGACTGATCTGTGTCTGTATTTGAAGGCTGTTTTTATGTAAGTGAGCGTGAAATTTGATCAGAGGCTCTGGTGTAAGGAGAGTGTAAAGAAGGTATGAGTGCCTGGGTCTCTGCCTCTGTGTGGACCACCTCTTTAAAACCAGTCTGGTGTGTTTGGCCAAGCCAGGCACAGCCCTGGTGTCACTGGAGGAAAGCTCAAATTCGGGTAGCTTGTGAGCACAACTGACAGCAGACCTGAGATATTCAATGGAGATACCATTGTCTGGACAGTGGCTGGTGTGTTGTGGAGAGTGTGCAAGAACAAGCTTGGGGCTGCACCCACTCCTTTCCCAGGAGCTACTGCACCCAGGCTTTCTTCTCTCCCAGATTTTCTTTGTTTTACTGGAAGGGGGAGGTGGCAGGTGAACAATGGGATAAACACTGAAAATTCAGATGCCTATGAGATACCGTGTTAATCTGAAATAGCTTTGTGTGAGTGGAAGCCTGACTGCTACTATGAAGAGGAACCACTGGGAGCAAAATGCACAAGCCAGAACGTGCAGAGGCTCAGCTTCCTGCAACAACATTAATACTCTGTATTAAGGCATAAACTAAAATGTGCCCTGTGGGACAGTGGTGAGAATTAATGTTACTCTGGGAATCCAAGCTTCTTCATTCCTTGACTTTTTGCATCTTAATTCTCAAGCTGGTTGTTTCATACACTGCCGAGGTTGATTTACTGTTCTGCTTGCTTGTGATTCATAAAAGCAAAATTGCTGACAGTCTGCAGAACAGTCCCTGGCCCCTCTTGAGCATGTCTGTTTCCAGAACATCTGACCGCTAAAGTGGATACCAGCGCTGACTCTTTGGTGAGGTCTGAGCTTCAGATAGCCTTTCGTAGCTGCCTCACTGGGTCTCCAGGATTGCAGAGAGCAGCTCTGCCACTGGCCCCTGATGATGTGGCTGCTGTCTGTCCTGAGCTGCCCCTGGCCTCGTGTCTGCATGAGCCACATGTCCCTTTGTCAGTGCTGGCCCACACAGGCCTGCTGCTGGGGAGGCAGGTGCAGGACTGGCAGTACCAATACTGGCTGAAAGCCAGCATATCCACCCAAGCAAATCCCATCCTGCTCCCACTCTGCACTTGAATAGGTTTTTAGTTCTCTACATGGGAATCCTGGCCTGACTGTCCTGACTGTCCAGGCTTCTGCCCTGAGCATAATATTTAATTATCAACAGCAGCAGCAAAACTCTCAGAGCTACCATTGTTATTAATGGTCATAAAAAAAGCCATAAAAACCTGGCATGTTAAATTTCTTTTATAATATATGTTGATGACAAACAATTTGTTTCCCTTCTCCTCTGCCTTTTTGTGCAGGTCCATACCTGTGCTGCCTCGCACAATGCCCAAGCCACAGCCTCCTTCCAGCGTGGGTTGTCTCTTCCTTCCTTGGCTTTACAACCAGCTCTTTTCACACTGTTGGTCCTTCATAGGTGTTAGAAGTACAAGTGGTGTTTGCACACTTGAGTACAGGATGTGAACCATCTCTAAGTTGCATCTAAGAATGGATGTTACTAGCTGTAATATTCAGCTGGGATTTCAGATTCCATGGACCTTTCAAGGGCAGACTCAAACCATCTGCATGCCATGCTATGCCAAGCCGTACCACTCAATAAGCCCTGAATTTCCACAGTGTCTCAGATCAATTCTTGGAGGGGGACAAGAAACTAAATGGCCCCACTGGAATAGTGGGAGCTACCACGTGGCATTTGCTGATATTCACAAAGCTGTGGGGGATAATTCCAGTTTCCACAGTTTTGCGTGATGGCAAAGAAGCAGCATATGAGCTTTTCTTTCTCTCATATATGCCAGTCACTACTTCTTGTGCTTTGAGAACTAAGTTTCAGATACTGGAACTGCCCATGGGTTTGTGTTGTGTACCCCAAGTCAAGTCCCAAAGTGTGCTCTGCATGTGTTGAATGGCTTTTTTAGTGTATGAGTGGGGAGCTTTGTATATACATAATCTGGAGGTATGATTTGCAGTGTCCCCTAGGCTCCCTGCAGGCACTAATCATACTTAGGCTTTGTGCTGTCTTCCTCATTTGTTCTGGGTTAGCAGACTGAATGCAGCTGATCCTGCTCTCAGTAACAGGTGAAATGCATGGCACTGTTTCATGGCTTGCCCCATTGCTGCTGGGGGAGGCTGTGCTTTTACAGCTGTCTGCTTATCTATGCTTTGCTGTTTCTGTTGGCAAACAGCCACTTCTGCCATCCGTGATGGGCACTGGCTCTGGGTGGGTGTGCTGCACCCTGCAGAGAGCCCCCTCCCTATGGGGCAGGCTGCTGAGGGGCTATGGGAGGCCCCAACTTCCAGCCTGGCCCAGCAGGACATGGGGTGGGAGGTCAAGTGCTAGTTCCTATTGTAGCTCTGGAAGCCTGTCGTCACAAAGATCCTCCGAATTTACATTTTTCTGATGCTGGATCAGTGCAGAGTTTGTGATTTCTGGTGCATTTACCTGAGAGGAGACAGCAGTGTACATATTAATTTGCAGGACAAATTTTCTTGTTGCTTTATATCTCCATGTGCTCTCTGTACCTCTGCAGATTGTTCACCTTTATAGTGGCAAAGCTTTCCTTTGTCAGGCAGCTGTGCCTGCTAGCTCATGTCTGCTATGTGCCATTTGTAATATCCTTTCTAATCTCTGGCCAGCATGGCCAGGGGCTCACTGCTGCCTGCAATCCTTGCCCACAGCTCTGGGAGGAAACCTGGAAAATACTTGACACCCAGAAGGGGGACACAACCTGGTGCCCTTGGCTCCAGCAGTGTTGTTCATCACTTTGCGGGAATATTGACTGCTACAGAACAATCTAGTTGGTAGGTGCCAACTCTGGGCTGAGGTAGAGATATATTTGCTTAAACTGACCAAGCTGCTGAGAGGAGTGAATCTGTTTTATCCAGGCTCTTCTCAGGCGTGAACAGTTTAAAAGACACAAATAGCAGGAAGATAAAAACTTGTCACCATGAAGGTAGCATTTCCATCCTTGGAGATGCTCAAAAGCTGACTGTCTGTGGCTCTGAGTAATCTCACCTGCCTTTGAAGACTGCTAGCTTTGAATTGTAGTTGGACCAAGGATCTCCTGAGGACCTGTTTTTGTACATTACTCCCTGAGGTTTTGGCTTTGTACGCTGTGGCAGGGAGCGTGAGGCACCCACCACGCCTGCCCTCAGCTGGAGGGTGCCTTCTCCTGAGGGTCTCTGAGGATGTGGACATATGAGCTAGAAAGATCTGAGAGCAGAACAAAGCCTGTAATGATGGGATTCCTGGAAGGCAGTTACCTGTTGAATGCTTTGTCCTGCTTTGTTTTTATCACCCAAAGAGTGTCTGCTCTTTGAGCAGATTTGATGGTATTTATGTGATGCCGCAAATGTCCCCTTGTCTGGTAATTACACTGATTAATCTGGATCATGCTGGAAAGCCACATGTGCGTTGTACCAGAGGGTATGCCACCATGTGTCTGTATTATTCAACTATAACAGATGCTGACAAGAACTAGGGAGATGAGTCTAAGCTGGAGGTTGTTCTGCTTTCTTATCGGTGTCTGAGAAGGACAAAGTTTGGCAGTTTTTCTGTCTGAAAAATAAGAAGTGAATAATGGGAGATGATGATAGCAAAGACTTTTCCATGTCCTGTGCTCATCAGTGGAGGTCCTTGCCCCATCTGTCCCTGTGCTCTGAGAACAGGTATGCCACCATCACTTGCTGCTGCTTTTGCAGGGTCCCTGGGTTTTTGGAGCAGAGGCTCTACTGACTCTGGAAGATGGGACCATGCAAGTTGTGTTTGTTGCAGCACTCATAGTGCCATATCAAGGAACTGGTGTGGATTATGTTTAGAGACCCAGATTTGTCAAGGCCACTAGCACATGTTAAGTGATGCCTCAGTCTAAAAGAAAACCAGCCTGATGCTTTAGGGGTAGCCTGGTGCAGCCAGCTTTCCCAGTGACAAACCTGCTGGGGCTCTGGGGGCTGTTCATCTGCATGCCCTGCTTTTCTGGGACAAACAGCACGTATCTTGTCAGGAAGGTGGCTTTTTCTCAGTTTGCACTCATGTCAAAGACAAGTATTTTCTCTGCCTCATGCCAGTGAAAGAATCAGATCTGTCTTGGACCATTTTTCTGCCCTGCCTTGCACATGACAAGTGGCCTGGACTTGCTCTCTCCTGGGATGGGTGACCTTGGAGGTGTTCTGGGAAGTGTCTGAGCACTTTTCTCCCATTTCGTATAGTGTATTATGAGCTATATCATTACGAGCAGCTCAGTTAAATCATTACAGCCTTGTTGAATGCATGAGATTTTTCCCCCTCATCCCAATTCATCACTATTGTGCTGACATGAATCATTTTCATTATAAAATGCTTCAGACCCCATTAATTAACAGAATTGCTTAAATTTCAATGAGATAGCGCTTGCCCAGAAATAGCAGTTTTGTATTCATAGTGGGGCTGCAGGAGAGACCCGCAAGCATGACAAGCTGGTGCCAGTCTGCAGCCCTGGGGTGCTGTGCAAGGCCAATCCTGCCCATGCTCAGGAAGGGGGCTGCAGTTCTGTCTGGGAGGCTCAGCCAGGCAGCCCCCTCCAGCATCTTCCCAAAACCAGGCAGGATTACTGGTGAAACAAAGCAAAGATGCATTTTGCAGTTCACAGCAGGAGAAGGTAAAGCTAATAGTTAAATAGAAAATAAGAGGGCAATTACAGAAACAGAAAATAATGTCTAAATCATTGGGAATGTTAGGAAACTGAGCTTGAGGGGATTTGAAGCTGATTCCTAGTTGTTCTGAGGTGCTGCTGGTATAGTAGGACTGAAAATGTGCCACTTAATGGTCTTGTATCTGTGTCTGCACTCATGTGCCCCTGGTACTATCTCAGGACAGGAGTAATTTCTTTCATTCTCAAAATACTCCTCTGCTTTATTTCCTTGTAAATTAAATACTCCAGGGTGACATAGGAAATTACTTCTGCCGTTCAGAGGATTTTCTGTGTCTTACTACTGTTTGTTTCTTGTTCTACATTCCTTTATGTTTTAGTTCTGGTCACTTCCCCAAGCTCAGGCTCCTGGTCACCCTGCAGGGAGGTGTAAACCAGATGTTGTCTGTTACTCCCGCAGCAAAAGTGTCCAACAAAACCTGGGCTTGCTGGGTAAGGAGGAGTACCACCAGCAGTGGCGGGAGGTGACCCACCCTTCCTACACAGCACTGTTAAGATGGTCAGTGCTGTGTCTGGTTCTGGGCTGCCAAATGTGAGAGCAACAAAATGGAGTGTGTGCAGGGAAGAGTTTTGAAGATTAGTGTTGTAGCATCTGCTGTATATGGAGAGGCTGGGAGATCTGGCTGCATGGAGCTGGGGTTTGGATGAGGCAATCTCCAGCAGCCCCTTCCAGCCTCACCCTGTCTGTGCCTCTGCTGTGCTCACGCTGTCCTGACTGTTCCAGGTGTGATCCGGACAGCCGTGGCTGACCTGGACCGTGAGACACAAGACCGGTATGAGGTGGTGATCCGTGCGACGGACATGGCGGGACAGCTGGGTGGCCTGTCTGGGTCTACCACAGTCACCATTGTTGTCACTGATGTCAATGACAACCCACCACGCTTCCCACAGAGTAAGTCCTGCCAGCAGTGGGGGGTGGGCACTGGCTCCTGTCCTCCTCTTGGCCCCTGGTGGGTGGTGGGATAGAAGCTGTGCTCCCTGCACATCCTGGCACATCTGCAGGGTGAGCCAGCCCTCATGGTCCAGGAAGCTTTGCAAAGAGCCGTAGCAGGCTGGAGGGACTTCAAAGGCAGAAACAGTGACCCTAGTACCTTTTTTTCCTCCAGAGATGTATCAGTTTAGCATTGTTGAAACTGCTCCTGTGGGCACTGCCATCGGGAGGGTGAAGGCAGAGGACTCTGATGTCGGGGAGAACACAGACATGACATACCAGGTGAAGGATGAGGAAGGGGTGGAGATGTTCAAAGTCACCACAGACAGCAATACCCAAGAGGCTATCATCATGGTACAGAAGGTGAGAGATGAGGAAAGCTGGGTAGGTAGAGAGGGCATGGATCTCCAGGAGGGCTCTTTCCTTTGGGGACTCTTGCTGCCACATTTGAGTTGAAATCAATGCTCCTCTGAGCACTGCTCTAGCCATAGCAGTTGCATTTCTCTGCCTGCAGGTGCAGGGAGAGGTCTGCCTCTGTTCTGCCTGGATGGCAAAATGCAGCCCTGCATCTGGGAGAAGAGGCTGAGAAGAAGCTGAGCTCCAGTGCCTTGTGGAGCCTGCCTGGTGCACAGGCTGCAGGGATGAGTGCTTACAGCTGTTACTGATGGCACCTGTTAGGGGAGAAGTATGCCCACCTAATTTCTGTACCTGACCAATGGATACTTTGACTGTATCTGCTTTTGGTGGCAAAACAATCAAACACTTGATGCAGGCACGAAAGAATAATTGTTCACCAAGGCCACTGCATTCAGCTTGTCTCCCCTGTAGAAATAACAGCAGGGTGATTAATGACCAAAGCCTGCTCACCTGCAGCATACAGCATGTTCTCTTCCCAGTGAATTGTGGTTGCCTACAGCCTGGGGATCCTGGGGGGAGTGGAATGGAGGCTTCCTCCTTCTCCACCCTCTCAGTGCAGGCGCTGCTGGTGGGAGGGCAGACCATGGGCATGAGAGCTCCCAGCCCCCCCATGGAGGTGCAGCCTGGGGAGCAGGTAGCTTTAGTGCTGCCCTGATGTCTCCAGTGAGGGAAGGGGCAGTGGGGGATTCTTAAAGCTGGGTACGGCTAACCCTCTCCTGTTGTCCCAGCCTCTTGACTACGAGTCAAAAAAAGTGCACACTGTTGTGGTGGAGGCCCTCAACAAGTTTGTGGACCCACGGTTTATGGACCTGGGCACCTTTCGGGACCAGACCATTGTGCGGGTCTCAGTGCTGGACATTGATGAGCCCCCCGAGTTCCGGCCCCTGTCCAACCTGATGGAGGTCCAGGAGGATGCACATGTTGGCTCTCTCGTGGGAGTGGTCACTGCCCTTGACCCTGACACAGCGAACCATCCTGTCCGGTAAAGCAGCTGCCCAAACCTTGCATCATCTTCCTTCCAACAGTGGGTGTGGGGTCACCTGCAAGAGACACATGGCCCAAGGGGCTTGTGGCTGAGGCTGGGGCAGAGGGAAGGTGATGGCAGAGGGGGGCAGCACAGGTGAAGGTGTCAAGTGCTGCATGTGTGGCCAAGTGCATGAGTGTGTCCTGTGGGGCAGCAGCTGACAGGTGAGCGACAGCCCGTGCACAAGCAACAGGTGAGCAAAGCAGCCATCTCACAGGTGACACTTCACTGGCAAGTGATGGGTTTGTGAATGGTGAGGGAGTGTTGGGAAGGTGGCTGGGTGATGTTTGCATGCCCTTGCTGCTGACAGTGAGGCACTGCAGTGGTGCTTGAGACAGGCCAGATGAGTGACCAGAAACGACAGGAGGGCAGCGATGAAGGTTGAATAATAAGGTTGAGGCTTGGGAGGTGCAGAGACACAGCTTGGCTCTGTGTGTGTGTGTGTGTTTATGTGTGCGTGCACAGGGATCAAAGATCAAAGGAATTTATATTTGGGCAAGGGATGTAATCCAGGCAGCAGCTTATCTGCACAGGACATTTCCTATTTCCATTTAATTTGCGGCTAAAGAGATTGTTACCTTGTTAAATTGTTACTACCTAAGGCACAAAGCAGCCCTCTGGCTCTGCCAACTGGCCCGAGTCATGAGCAGTTGAGTTGGAAAACTGATGTTCAGAAAACATCCTCAATGTGTGGAAAATTTCCCTGAAGCGTGTGTTCTTGTGCCAGGTGACAGCAGGGCTGCAGGGACCTGCTGCTCACTTCAAATGAGCAGTAGTGGCTTTGTATTTGAAAGCTCAGCAGGGAGCCTATCTGAGGCAGCAATAAACTGGGACACAGCAGGGACAGGAACATGGAATGGAGGAGGACATGACCAGGGAGGGCTTAGTTACAGTGCTGATTCCGTTTGATGATGTCCCTGCATAGCTGCTTGGGCTGCTCCATGGTGGTGTAGCCATGGGGAATGACCTGATTTGAGGTGGAGTGAGGGGTATCACCAGATCTTCCTGGAAAAGAAAATTGAAATGTTAAGAGCATACACATGGAAAGCTGCCATCTACAGATGCCTGAGAGCTAGCAGAGAGTACTGTGTCACAGAGCTGGATGCTGGAAGTTGTCTTTGGGGTGAATGTGAATGAAATCAGCTTTGGCATGCCAGGAACTAGAACCAGGTATGTGAGTCTTGCACTGCTTGCACTAGTTGGTTCTGTCTGTTGGACATGTTCTCCAAGCACCTCTGCTTACTTAGTCATATGGCTACCCTCTCCATTCAGGCTACGCATCTCGTTTTCCTGTGTGGCCTACCTTGAGCACATGACTGTCAGTTTGCACTCTTCAGGTGTGTGCAGTCTTCCTACACATCTGTGTGTGTGTGTACATGTGTGGATGTGCTTTTTCTCTTGACTGTTTCTACCAGGGCTACAGAACATAGATTTTATTTTCTGATCTGTAATTGTAGGAAAAGGACCTTGGGGACAGAACTATTCTTATTCTCTTTTTTTTTTTTCTTGTTCTTTGTTCTGATTCCCTGTTGAGCTCGTTTTGTTTGCAAACAGAACAAAAGAAATCAGAGGAGGGAGGCTTTCTGCTGCTGTTCAGAAGGTGATGGGGACCTGGAGCAGAGAGAAGCAGATTCAAGTACTCAGCAGGAGCAAGAGGGTTGGAGCCCAAACTTTGCTATGCAAGTGTCTCTCTTTTAGTTAGCCTAGTGCCAGACAAGGCAATGCCTCGTGCTTAGACGTGAGGACCCAGCCAAAAGGACTCCCAGGCATCTGCTGCAGCTTGGGAATTGCAGTATGTTTCCCCTTGTCAGGCTTGATGCATTCAAATATGTGTCCTCCCTCCAGCTACCCCCAGCTCATCCTGCATCGCCCATGCTCCCCTGTGGTATTTTGTCTTTTATCTGTCCATCTCTTCACTCCCCTCTGCTCTTGCAGTGCTGTCATGAGCAGTGGCAGCTCCGTCCCTGTGCGGTGCTCCCTTGGGGAGCATGGGTGGGTGAGCCTTCTCTGCCATTTCAACATGTACCAAGGAGATGTGCAGGTCACACTCATGTGACACCAGTGCATGAGGAAGGTGCTGTTGGATATCTCCTTCTTTCCTGTCCTCTGGGTAGCCAGGTAGTTTAATAAAATAATTTTCCACATAGGGAGCTGTTTGCAGCTTCAAAGTGGTGCTCAAATATTAATGCAAGCATCCTGCAGCACCCTGCCAGGATGTGACACTCACCCGTCAGCGGGAGACGGCAGTAAGTCACCTCACATTTCAAGTATGCTACTCCAAAGTACAGTCACAAGAAGCCAGCACTTGTACTTCACCTCTGATACATTAGAGAGGAACTGGTCCTGACAGCATGACCAGTGTTTAAACCTCGGCTCCTTTAAGTTGGTGTGAACCTTTTCAAGTTGATGTAGTTCAGTGGATCCCTTTAATTTCCTGATCCTCGTCTGCTAGAGGTGGGAGCAAAGACAGGGCTGCTTCTGCAGTAGCTGCTGGGCTCTGGTCTGTGTGTTAGCTCTGCCCTGTACAGAGGAGAGCCGCAACCTTCTGTCATGATGAGATGCACTCTTTCCTTGAGGCAGGAAAGAACAAGGGTTGCCAGAAACAGCAGAGCGAAAATCAGCTCTGTCAGTGGTCCCTGGTCCTGATGACACCAGGCTGTCAATAATGAATTTTGGGAAGTATTTTTAGCCAGTTAGGAAGGCAGTTGCCCTTGACGCATCCCCAGGCCAGCACAAGCAGGGCTGTGCAGCTCCGGCTGCTCCATCCACCCTGGAGCAGCTGCTGGAGGCACATTCCAGCCTGGTGCTCCTCAGCCCTTCTGGTGATCAGCTTGTTCCACAGGGATGTGGCCACTTGGTGTGAGAACAAATCTCTTCCAGACAAGCTGGGCTGGGATGCAAAGTGACCTATTACATAGACATAAGGGTTGAAGTAGTGTCCCAACTCCCCTGTTCTTGAGAAGTGTACCCAAGACACTGCCAGCTGCATGGGGATGTGGAGGCCCTGGCAGCCCCTTGCATGGGCCAGGACAGTAAAGGCGGGAAATGCCTTTCCAAAGGCCTGGTGCTTTTTGTTTTATTCCATTCTAGTTTGTTGCCTAAGAAAAGCTGGAACCATTCTTTTTCTGGAAGAATTTAGTTTCCAGTTGGCTTTCTGGCTTTCAGTGTACATTTCCTGAGCATAGTGCAATGTTCTCAGCTGAGCCATTGTATAAGGTAATACAGCAATAGACTGTCTGTATACGTGACGCTGTTTGTATGGGAGCCTTTTGTTTTTCTCTCTGCGGTGGGAGCCTGTGCTCTGATTGTGTGCTTTCCAGGCTTTATCAGCACTGGGAGGAAGTTGCTTGGGATTTAAGGTTCTTAGAGATATTCTTGTTTGGCATTCACCAAATCCAGAGACATGCGTTGGACGTGGGACATTTTGTAGACTCTAGCAGCACAGCAGGAACTACAACCTGCTTCAACACAAAAAGGAGAGAAGGAAAAAACAAACACAATAAAAAGCTTTTCACACAGTGTTTGAGAAGCTCCCTATTAACGAAACACATGGCATAAAACGTGCTCCTTGTTGCATTCAGGGGGAGAAGTGAAGCAAACTGCTTGAGAAATGCATTCACGAGAAAGATGAGCACCAAGAAAGCTGTCTAAATTAAACAGTCACTTGTAACATTCAAGCCAACAGTCAGTGCCTGCAGGAAGAGAGGAAAATGGATTACAAGGGCTGCATCCCAATCAGAGCTGGGGACTGCAGTTCCAGATACAGAGCACCAGCCAGCTTCAGAAGGAATGAACATATATCCACCCTCCAAGTACCCGGAGGGCCCAGAGATTAATTGCTGCCCCTTCCCAGGTGAGAAGTAGCATCTGACTCCAGTGAGACAGGTGAATATGAAGCTGGACTACTAGAGGTGGAGAGGCTTGTTATGGTCAGCATAGCCTTTGGCTGGTAAAGATTTTATTGCACAAAATGATGTAAGCTGGGCACAGCAGAAAGCTCCTTGTTTTGGCTGCTGTAGCACGGGGCCAGCCACCAGCTCCTGGAGGGGGAGCTCTGTCCTTATGTAGTGCAATGTAGAGCAGGCTGAACCTCAGCTCTGAGTGGGTCATGGCTGTGGCTCTGGGGGGGGTGGATGGACATCCCTGTGCCCTCTCAGTTCCCAGTTCCATGCCAGCCTCGTGATGCAGAGCCTCCACAGCCCTTTGCACAGATGGAGAGCTACAGACCCACCTGGAATGGCCACGTCCAAAAGCACAGTGTGGAGAAGCAGGCTTAGCCCCACTTTCCTGGCAAATGCAGACAGCACTCAGCTGTCTCCTTCCCCTGATGCAGTGTTGAGAAAGTGGCAGCTCTCTATTGCAGTGGTGACAAAAGGATCAGATTTCTCCTTTAGTCTGTGCCTTGCCATAGAGTATGGGCTTTCAGTCCTTAGTATACAGTTGGGAAATTGCAGTGTACAACCTTAAGAACAAAAGAATTAGAAGCATCAGAAAAGGTTACCAGTGGCATAAAGCAGAGTGCTGCCCTACCAGCCTGAAGCCCTCTGGCCATGCAGGCGGATAGTATTGGATGTTTCCAGGCTTGGTGATGTCCCCCATCACTAACTGGGGTTTTCTGCATAGCTGCTTTCTGCAGACATCTTTCTTAATGCACCAGTGACATGAGTGTGAACAAAACAGGTATGTGCTTACCCAAGGAGCAAGGAAGGCATATGGAGAGTGAAGTACCATCTTGAACTCCATATTCAAAAGTAGAATGGAAGAACAGGATGCATCTGAGGTCAGGTGATGTGGGAGAACAATGCATGCAGTTATTCGAATGAATCCATTATGCTATTGGAAAGATACTGAGTGATGTCACCCTGGTTTCCATTCCTTCTTCTAGCAGCACATTGGACTGATGTGTACAAGTCAGAATGGCCAGACCTCTCCCTTCTCTTTGTGGTGAATAAGCACAGAGTAGATGTGAGGCTGCAGAATGTGCCAACACAGTCTTGCTCTGTTTCCAGTTGGGAGTGGGGGCAGAAAATGCAGGATGGCCACGAAATCCCTGGCAGTTGGTTCAGAGATGTCTCGGCTTGTACCTGGCTCTGTGTGGCAGATCCCCATTGCCACTAAATGCAAGGAGAGGGGAGGAAGCCAGCCACATGGGTGCAGAACAAGCTAGGTTGTGCAGGTGCAGTTGTTTCTATTTCTCAACCCCCTGATTGAAAGGGAGAGAGCTAAGGATCATCATCTGGTAATGTGTAACACTTTACACAGTTTAAATGCCTTTGTACATGCCTCCATCAGAGACAGAGCTGCCTGGCTGTGTGGATGGGTTCCCCTCAGGAGGCACTCCCATCCCCAGGGCATGGGACAGAAAGGCATAGAGGGTATCCTGTGCAGAGTGGTCATCCTTGCATGCAGGTGGTGAACTGGTGTTCTTTGGCTGCAACCCACTGGGATGATGGACCCACAGACCACAGTTGGACTGTGCCAGGAGAGATGCAAGCATTTGGGGAAAGCCTCCCTGCAGTACGTGAAACACCTCTACTGTCCAGAATGTGCTTCTAGCCTAGAGCCTGTCCTTTCAGTACTGTCTTATCAGTTTTCCAGCATGCTTTATTCCTACATTTATCTTCCTCCTGTTGTTGGACATGCGACTGAAAGCTTTAATTTATTCACAGCGCTCTTTTCAGTAATTTATCCTTTGTGCTCTTTGCTGTCTTGGATTATTTAATTCTGTAAAGCACTCTGGGATGCAGTGTGTATGAAAGATCCCATACACAATAACATCATGCTGTATTGTTTGTGATTTGCTGGCCTGCTGGGTGTCTGATTGCAGTGGTGGTGTTTGTGTTTAGGCTATGCTGGAGGGCCTCAGCTGGATTGGGCTTCCCTTCCAGCCCCTGCCCCAAAGGAGTGCACAACTAATTGTGCCCTGATTTAATGTTAATTGGCTTTATTCTGTGTATAACGTGTGTAATGGCTAGAAATGCAGGACATGCCACTGGGACTGATAGTGTGGTCTCATGGTGTCACAGCTAAGGCACAGGCTGACCCAGGGTGTCTGACCCTCCTGAGCTCCTTGCTCTTTGGGAAGAGGTGAGGTGGGCTCATCAAGCAGTGGTGCCCTCCTTCTGTTTGGGTTGCTTTGTTTCCTGAAGCTTTAGCTCAGAACTTTCCAGACTCATGAGTGGAGTATGGTCCATAATTTCTATATCTCTCTGCCTCTCCTGAGCATAAGGTTCTTTCTCATCAGAGTGAGTTTTCCCTTGTCACAGTCTGTGCTTAATTCCACTTTATGCACCAAAAGCTGCACTTCATTTTCATTTGAAGGCTCTGGGCTTGCAGCCTTGTAGAACTATGGCCTCTATGTACTGTGTTGTAGCAGAGAAAAAGTGGGAGCAGTGATACAGGGCCTGTGGAGTTAGATCCCTGTACTCTGGGGGCCGGTGGCTTGGCACATCCAGTTGTTCAGAGTTTCCCCTTTTGCTCGGTCTCAGGTACGCCATCGACCGCAGCACAGATACAGAGAGGATCTTTGACATCGATGCCAGCACAGGTGCCATTGTGACAGGAAAGGTCCTGGACCGGGAAACAGCAGGGTGGCACAACATCACTGTCCTGGCCATGGAAGAAGGTAAGATGGAGACGTGTTTTGTGGGGCAGAGGTGGAAATATGGGTGCATTCGGTGAACAGTAATCAAATTTGTGTTATGTATGTGCCAGCTCTGCCAGTCATCTCTGTGCAGCTCACTCCCTGAGTGGCTCTGGGGGCTGCTGGAGGGAGTCTGTTCACCAGTCCTCCATCCCCCCAGTTCAGCCATTGTATGGACACCCCATCAACTGGAGCCCCATGGCACAGAGGCTTCTGGTGCTCTCCTCGGCTGGGCGCTGGCGGTAGTTGGGATCTGCACGCTGTACCTGAATGCTGTGTTTGTGGCTTGGGATGCCTCCTGTGCCCTTCCTCCTCGGTCTGCCTGCCCTTGGTGTGGCTGCAGGCTTGGCAAGGCACAGTGAGGAGTGGATGGTAGGTCCCAGCACTGCAGCTCCTTTCTGATCTTCCCAGGAGAGTCCTGGTGTGGTCTTTTCCTTCTTTTATGGCTGTGCTACCCTCTAGGCTGTGTTTACAGTAACTGCCAGATCTGCAGACACCCAGCTGGGAGAGCTGGGAGGGAACAGCTTAGTGGCTCTGCAGGTTTTGTTAGTTTATTTTCCCTCTGTGTGATGGGGGTAGTGGAGCCTGGCATGGACGCTTCCAGCAGAAGTTCTGTTTGTCTTTTCTTCTCCGGTTGAGAAAAAAAGAACAAATCTGGGTCCTGCTGCTCAAAGTAGCTCTGAATAAACTCCTCTTGAGGTATGAAAAGAAAATAATAGCAAAGTGCAGGCTTTGCTTCCCTGCAGGTGTTCCGCTGTGGGTAGGAAGCTGCTTCTGGGTATCCTGCTGCCCTCCATCGTGTTTTTACGATGGGCTCTGCATCTTCTCATGTGTGGTGGTGGGGCCACAGGGAGGGCTTGATGTTCCTCCTTTTTCTGAGCCTGAAAATGGAGAAGGGGTTTCAGTCACAGACACCATGCTGAGAAGCAAAAAGTCGTTGTCATATCCTTCAAAGTTTTCCACGTTTTGGATGTGCAAGTAACCGTAGTGACCTGGGACCTGGTGTGCAAAGCAGCTTCTAACATCTGCAGACGTGCCAAGACCTGTGTGCAGGAGCTCTGCTCCCAGGGACCCCTCAGGAGTTCTGGTCATCCTTGTGCCTCTGCTTCTTCTTGAGCAGGAAGATGCCATTCACATTGAGGGATCCATGCTGGGTCCTGACTTGGAACCCAGAGGCTGGTTCCTGATGTGGTGACAGCTGTCCACATTGGCAGGGCTGGGATGCTCAAGATGTGGCGTTGCTGTCAATCCTGCCTGGTGTCCTGCAGCAAGGGGCAGGTGAGCTGGCACTGCCCGGTGTACAGGGGGGAGTGTGGCTGTGGTGTGTCCGGAGGCTCTGCGGGGAGGCTTTGCCAGTGCTGGCTGGGGAGGAGGGATGGTGGCGTTGCAGCACAACTCACCATCCAGAGGAAACACGGTGTGACAAGAATCAGAAGGACAATATTTACACGCAGTGGCTAGGATTTCAGAACAAGTCAGTAAATGCTGTGGCTCCCCTCCAGCAGGGAAGGCTGTCAGGCTGCATCGCTTCAAAAGCCAGGGAGAGTCTTCAGTGCTCTGACTTCTCCCGTGGTGAGCTCTGACTCATCCGTTTTAACTGCCCAGACTTTCCTCCCAGTGACATTATCCTTAACGTTTTGTAATAATGAAATATTAATGACTGATATTGAATTTAAAGTACAATTTATATCTGAATCCTCTGGTGGAAAGGTCAGTTGTAAAGGTAGAGCCTTCCAAGTGATGGAGGGGTTTTGAAGCAGGGTTGTGCAGCAGCTGTTGGGCTGTGCAGGATCAGGCAGGGCACAGGTCACGGGGTGGCTGGGAGCCTCCACACCAGTGTGTCTGGTGCAGCCAGTCCTGGCATGTGGCTGTTCCAGGCCAGCGGGGTGGCTCTCCCCTCTGTGCTGCTGCGGGGTCTGCTGCATGCCTGGGCACAATGTTATCAACTCCAGCAGAGGCAAGTGGTAAAATACCATTTTTCTTTCCTCAGTGGATGTAAACTTTGCAGAATGGAGAGAGCCTGCAAGTCATCCTGCTGCCCAGGCTCATCCCTGGCACCCACCAGCTCCTTGGGGCTGGTGGGCAGTTGTCCCCTCTTGGTCCCCACTATCCTGTCCCTGCTCAGTTCCCACAGTCCCTGCTCAGTCCCCACTTGGCTCCCGTCTTCCCCCACAGGCATGCAGCACTCTGCACCAAGGTGACACCCTCCTGCAGCCTCCTCAGGCTATCCCCCCACCTTTGAAAGCCCCATTAGGGACTCTGTCCAGCTGCAGCAGGGGTGTGTGCCCCACCTGCGGATCCCATAGGGAGTAGGTTTGCATCTGAGGAGCTGCAGAAGGTTCCTGGTTGGGCCCTTGAGCTGCTGGGCTGCTGGTGGGAGGAGAGGGGGGCAGCTCACCCCTGCGGAACAGGCACTCCCCAGGTGACTGGCAGAATATTTGGCCTTGCTGTGTGGCAGCCAGCAGGAAGCATGGGGACTGTTCAGCAAATCTGGCCTGGGACCAGGACAAGTGGTTCCAGAGATAAATCTTCATCTCACTCACAAGCTGTTTACCTTCTTTGGGCTAATATTAGTGATTCTCTTCCTGTTTTCCTCTTTGCTCATGTAAAATGATGAGGCCTTGACTGCTGTGTCCACTGCTGGTAATTGAGATGATAAATCTTCCTGCTGGAGACTGGCTTTAATCAGAGCATTGTGTTTGGATGCGATTTAATGACTCTCAAGCTGCTGAGTTCGGGCAGGACTCAGGAGAGGTGAGAGCCATTTATATGTTTCTTGGCTTAACTGCTGCTTCCACTTTGCTTCCCCTCATCTGGGAACCACGTTTTCAGCTCCATCCTCTGGTGTAGCTGCCTGTGCCTGGCAGGCTGTACCCCTGGCATGGCCCTGCTTTGTCCTTGCCATCAGTGCTTGGTTTTGCAGCCAGGCAGCTGTGCTGACATCTTCAAACCCACCCTGTGCTTCACAGCCGTGGCGTGAGTGCTGGAAAGCAGTGGCCCATCCTTGTCTTCTAATCTGCATTTTGTTCTCCCAGTTTGCTGAGATAGCAAGGAATGAATTCCACCCCTGCCTCTTCTGGCTTCCCTACTAATGTGAAAATGTTGAATTCAGTATTTGGACCAATTCGGCCTTGTGGTGTCTGGGCTGCACTTGCTGCTCATCTGGAGCTGCACAGTTTGTATCATGGAGGACAATGCAGATGCTGCAGTGTGCAGGGGAGGGGCAGAACTCTGTCCCCCAGCCTCTGCAGGCTCCAGCGGCTCCAGTAGAATTCAGCCTGTGTTGGCAAAGGCAACAGGCTTCTGCCTGGAGCTCCTGTGCTACACTGCTGTGTTTCCAGCATCTCCCTCTCATTCTGTGCATTTTCCATGTCTCTTTCCTCTTTCTTTTCAGATTAATAGCATTCCAGTTCCTGGAGGAAATACAGAAAACTGGCTTGTTTAATTTTAATTTAGGAAAGCAATTAGGTAGCAGCCTAGTTTCCTTGCTGCTGTCAATCAGGTTTTCTCGAGGCTGACATCAATTAGTTTAAAAATATTGAATGTAATTTTGCCTGACACAACATATTGCAGCTACTGCAAAATATAATTTATTTTAGAAGAAGAAATAATTAAACTAATCTGCATGTCAGTCAGCTGAGTTGGAATACCAAGAAGAGATGCTGCAATGGAAGGTGCTTTTCTTCCTCTTCAGTCGCACTCAGCCTGGCATGTGCAACCCTCTGTCCTGTCCTCTGGCCAGGTGCTTGGCAGAGCCTTGCAATGTCACTTTTCTGTCCGTCCTGTGTCTACCCTGTCTGCTGTTCTTCCTGGCAGTTGTTCATGCCTGTGGAGCATTTAGTTCTGTGCACTGGAGCATATTTAGGGGCACGTGCATGAATCTCTCTGAGCATTCAGAGGAAGTGCAGGTCAGAGCTCCTGGCTTCACAGATGTGAAGTCTGCATTACTTTGGTGCATTGTGCCTTTCATCACAAATAGACTCCAACTATCTTACTCACACTTACGACCATCATAAACTCAGTTTATGACACATAAGTTACAGAAAACATATCTCGGAGGTGTTTTGGAGTTTGTTTTTTGTTTTGTTTTGTTTTCCAAATACATCCAACCATTTTTCATATTTTCCACCCCTAAATCCAGATAGTGGCTCAAAGAAAGAGGGGAGCTGATAAAGAAGGCATTTGAGGAACCTTCAAACAGATCATAGTATGGCTAAAGCAAAAAGAAACTGATGTGTACTTTGCTTGAAGAGCAGACAACGATGCAATGGTTGCATTTCTAACCTTGACATTCCTAGAGATGTCAAATCTTCACCCTGTCACTGAGCAAGGAGTAAGCGTGAGCATCTGGCTTCAGCAATTTCAGAAGGGGCAAAAGGAGAGCTTTTTTATGACAGGGTGGATTTAGAAAGGACAACTGTGCTTTGAGCTGTGCTCAGGGGAGCAGGATGTTAGTTATGGCTCTGGCAGAGGGGTCGGCATGGGTCCTCGGCATTGTGCTGTGGCACATGGATGACCCCACTCACGTGCATGGAATAAAACACTCCTGGCAGCTGCTTGCTGATGCTTTGGAAGAGGACAGACTAGTGGTTGTGCCCAGCTCTAAATATGCTGGTCACATCCCTCCTGGTAGGCTGCGAGGGGTGCTCTTGAAGGGAAGATGATGTGCTCAGGCTCTGGCCCTGCAGAGCCTCCAACTGCATGTGCCATGCCTGCAGGTCCTGGGAAGTGGCACATGGGCACCAGTTCCTGCTTGCAGCAGGCCTGGGCATCACAGGGCAACAGGGAGGAACTGCTCCTCCAGGTTGCAGTCAGGAAGGGGAAAGGGTTGGCTCCCTGGCTCTTCTTCCTCCCCTCTCTTTCTGTCTTTCTTCATCTTTCTCTTGGCAGTTCCTCCAGAGCAGTGCCAGCTTACTTCAGTGCTAAGCAGCAGGGAGAGTTCTCCATCTTCGTACAGGCTGAAGAGGGGTTGATGAGATGCTGTCATCCTCTTCCTTGCAGGAATTGTAACCTTTTTCCTCCTGTTTGTTTGTGGCCCCAGTGGGCATCAGGCATCCCCCCTCCCTCTGGCTTCCTGCTCTGCTGCCTCCCCCTTTCTGTCTTCCTGAAAGCAACTGCAGTTTATTTCACTGCAGCAACATACCTTTTAAAATAACACATCATTCTAGGCTTTTAGTCACGACTCCTGCCTCCCTCCCCTGAAAACAACCATCTAATCACGAGAGCAGCTGGTCTGGGTGAGAGGGAGTGATAATGTGAGAGCAGGGTGAAGGCAGCTCTGGGGAGGGGGCTTAGGTTCCTGGCTAATTATGGAGCAGCGCTAAGTCTTCTCTCCCTTGGGTTGTCCTCCATCTGGTCTGCGGGGGCCAGCATTAATTTTATAGACAAACAGGCAGCAGGGCTCCTGCCCAAGCGAGGAGAGAGGCATTGGGTCTGTCAGCCTCTGGGTAAAACAAAGGAGATGGAGTATGAGGGAGTTCTCATTTCTGGAAGCATGTGAGGTGCTTCAGAAAACATTAGGCCCTCCAGAGTGATTTATAATCCTACAGCAAGGGCTCAGTGTACCTTTGCAGTGCATGCTGTGGGGTGGAGCAGCACTGCAGTGAGTGCAGCTGTAAGTCCCACAGCACCAGCAGCTCTGTGTGTCCTGAGGGAGGGCAGTGGGCTGCGAGCCCCCAGCACCACTGCCTGTGCCAGGCTCAGGGCTACTTCCATCTCACTGCCTGGCTCTGCTGTGGCAGCTGTCAGGTGATGCTGGGTTCATGTTCAAGCTGCTGATGGTAATGCAAAGTCCAGCATCAGTGTGCAAGGCCCAGGGCCCAGCCTCCTGCCTTGTCTGGGACCACTCAGCCCCAGATCCCCCAGGGTGGTAGAGGTGATTGTGGAAAGTTTCATCACTGCCCTGTACTCTTAGTTGGTGCTAGCTGTTTCATGTCCTGGCTCTGCTTATTCTTCTCTCAGCTGTTTCTGGTAGCCTCTGGGGTGTAAATGTCAAGATCCAATTCCAGGTGTGATGTTCTAGTGTTTGAATATGCTTGTCCCCTCTTTGTGCCTTCTGGCTGCAGCTCACCAGTGGTGACTGACCCTTGTCGTGGGCACTTTCCCAGGGCTGCCTAGCTTTCCCAGGGGTAGAACAGGCTAACAGCAGTGTTTCAGGAGTCGTTTGTAGGCAGCCCAGTGGCTGGGTTTCTTTACTGCAAGAGGTGTGGTGAGGCCAAGCGATGCTTTTGTGGCACCTCTCTCCCACAGTGCTGGTGTATGCCATGAGTGGCAGAGCTGCAGTGCTGTGTGACCCTCTGTGCTGGCAGCAGCTGCGTGGCCACCACAGCCTGTGGGTGGACAGACCGCAGGAGGGTTTGGTCCCTGCCAGCAGCAGATGGAACTTCCTGCGGAAGCTCTGTTTCTTTTTCTTGTTGCAGATAATCACTCACAGGTATCCAGAGCCTCTCTCCGTATCCGTATCCTGGATGTGAATGACAACCCACCCGAGCTCGCCACCCCCTATGAAGCTGCAGTGTGTGAGGATGCCAAGCCAGGCCAGGTAGCAGGTGTCCCCCAGCCCCTCTCCTGGGTCTCCACCAGTGCCTGCAGCAGTCTCATCTGCCAGCAGCACTCTAGGCAGTGCCCATCCTGTCCCTCTGCCCCAACAGCTTCCCTTACAGCTGCTGTCACATCAAGAGCTGCTTTGGTGGTGTCCTACAGCTGAGCCTGTCTGCAGGGACACAGGCTTGTCCTTTGATGTTGACAGAACCCTCTGATGCTCTGCAGGGCCCAGTGAGCGGGGCCCATGGAAGGAGCTGCAGAGGCAACACTGGTACTCACCTCTGCTTTCTCCCTGCAGCTGATCCAGACAATAAGTGTAGTGGACCGTGATGAGCCTCAGAGCGGCCATCGCTTCTACTTCACACTGGCACCTGAAGCCGACAATAACCACCATTTTTCTCTGCTGGATATTAAGGGTAAGCCCTGCTGCACTCTTCCAAGTACTGCCACCTCCAGGCTGAGCAGCACAGCTGGACATGGAGAGGGAGATGGGGCTGTGGGCTACAATAGCTCATAGCTTGACAACTTGAAATGGTGGGACTGGTCATTCAGCAGTTTGGAATTCCTCAAGGAGGGTCTGCAGTGTCCAAAGCTCCTCTGGTGCAGTCTGGTGTTTTCAGGGCTCTTGGTCCCTTACTTGATTCAAAATCTCCAACATGCCTGCAGGCAAGGGGATGGCATGGATTTACAGATGAGTGTGTGCTCATGCTTTTAGCATTCTCATTTATCCCTCTCTAAGGTAAATTCTGGAGCATGGGTGGGCAGTCCCTCAGTGTTTGGTGATTTTAGGTGCTGATTGCAGCAGTAAGTACAGCAAGGACCCTTGCAGGTGCTAGGATCTTCTCCAGCCAGATGTGCACTTGTCAAAGGGGCCAGTGCAGATGGAAGCCAGCAGATCACATTGAACCACTTCTTTGTTTTGGGTTGCTTTTTTTTTTTGTCTCTGTTTTTGCAACTTCGTCTGTAAAAAGCCTGATTTAGTTTGTTCTGAGCTTGTCAGAGGAACCTTCTGCTGATATAAGATGTGCTTGCTTAGTTTGGTTGAGCATTGTTAGGGGTAGTCAAAATGGAACCTGCAGAAAAGAGCTTCTGACATAATTGTAGAAGGACTGATACTGGTTTGTGTCCTAAAAAGTACAGCTGCCCCTGACCCGAGTTCCTCCCCCTGCACTCAGAGGGCAGTTGTTCACAAGACCTTTATTATCATGTAAGAAAGCTTTAATCCTCTGAAAGATTTTGCCCCACACCCAGTGATTAACTTCCTGCACTTTCTTTGAGGGACCTCATGAAAATGTGCTGGAGCAAGCTGAGTTACACTGCAGTGTTCAGCCCTACCCAGGCCTCTCCCAAAGCTCTGGGGTGTTGGGGCCACTCTCCCTACCCTCAGCCAGAGTGTTGGTGGTGGATGGGTTGGATCCCAGAGCCATGGACCCTGAGCTCAGGGAGGGCTGGAGCTCAGGGCATGCTGCTCTGCCCAGTGATGTTTGGGGATCGCTCCTGTGCAGCTGCAGTTCCCAGCAGCCTCCTGGTGCAGGAGGATGTAGGACACAGGCTCACACACACCAGTGTTGCTTCCAGAGCTGCTGCTCTCTTGAGTGAGATGAGGCTCTTGTTACACAGGGTAATCCTCTGTGCTAAATGATGCCACAAACTTTGCATGTGGTGCAACACTGCATAAAATGAGTAAAAGCTGGCATCACCTCCCACCTTCTGTTCTTGGGAAAACAAATGCTGTTGCTGCAGGGTTGTTCCCAGGATGTTTGGAGGCTCTCTCAATTGCTGAGTGATGCTGCCTTCCACAGCAAGAGGAGGTGGCTGCCTGTGCAGATGGAGGCAGCCCTCATTTCAAACGTGTGTATTTTAGAGTCATCTCCCTCTCTGTGATTGCCCCCTCCTTTTCTCCAGTCCACTGAGCACCTTGGGTATGCTCACCTTCACCTTCTGCTCCCATGGGCTCCCTTGCTGCATCTGCCTTTGTCACCCTCTTTACCCCCTCTCTCGTGTGTTCACCACTCTTGCACTTATCTCTGCTTCTCCATATAAATATCAGTGGTGATAAACTACTGCCACCAGCCCATCTGTTTCTTTGTACAAATTTGTAGCCAGTTTTGAAACGTGATTTATAAATACTGCGTTTGCAGCCAAGGAGTGACACTGACAGATGTCAGTACAGATGGATTCACTAAGCTTTTGCTTAAATCCCTCTTCTCTTTTGCTTTGCACCTACTTTCCTCAGCTTCTGCAAGGCAGCAGAAAGGCATGGAGGGTGACTTGTCCTCAGTGCAGCAGAGACCAGCATCTCCTCAGACATGTTCCCCATGGCAGTTCATCAGTTCATCAGGTGCAAGAGCACCCAGCAAAGAGCTGCCTTGCCTTGGGTGCTGTGGGTCAGGGATACAAGAGCAAAAGGTGACCCTGCAGGAGATCTTGTGGTAGCTGAATTACAGGTAGTTTGCAGGAGATGGGCTTTTAGCTATCTCTCCTTGCTTTTGCTCTGTCCAAGGCAGTGCTCAAGCACTTTTTAATTCATCAGACAAGGAATAAATGTCATGTGTGATAACAATGGCCTTGATCCAGAATGAAGATGCCCAGAAAATGAAGTGCCTAAACAAAGACACAGAATTGGAAAAGCTGACCTCACCCAGGTCCAGTTGGTGCCATTCCAAAGGCATTCATCATCCTTTGCTTCGTAACCCACCTTTTGCTGGCTCTTTCTAGACTGAAAAAAATTATTACAGAAGGATCAAAGGTAATTAAAGCCTGATATCATGTTCTCTGAGAAACACTAATTTTGTTGGAAGGGATGGTAGGAAGCATCCAAGCCCAGCAACCTGGAAGGGGTGCTAGATAATATGGAGCGACACATGGAGCTACTGACTCCAGAGCTCAAGGGCTAGGCAAGCAGATGTCTGAACTCTCTGCAGGTCTCATTAGGAGCATGTAATGGGTAATAGAAGATCTGAAAATCATAACAATCAAAAGCAAAATGTTAGGATTTGAGGATTGCCTCGGGACAGAGGAAGCCTCCTCCAGCCCTGCACGGATGTCATTCTCAGCATGAGCAGCAAAGATGCTTATCTGATGAAGGGAGAAATAGAGCATTGGATCTCCGCGGGGGCTGAGTGAAAGGTAAATGAGCAGCAGTGGTACTGTGGCCTGGCACCCAGAGGACGTGGGAGAAGGAAGAGGCAAATGGGAAAAATCAGATTCTTCTCCTACCAGCTGCACCCACCTGGGACTGTAAGGGGGGGATTCTGATCTTTCTGGGAAGCCCTTTGGGGCAGTGTGGCCACAGGCCCAGCCAGGAACCATGGCACCTCCCTCGAGCTGGTGTACCTGGGCACCAGAGCTGCAGAACAGCTGCTGGAGAAGAGGAAGGCAGATGTTCATGTGGCCCCAGGAGTCTGGGGCAGGGATATCAACATGCAATGAGTGGTAGCTTGCTCCCTTCTGCTCTCCTAGTGCTCTGCAAGATGGAGTTATGAGAATATCAGTTCTCTCCTTGGAGTTGCTAAGAGCCTCTTTGGAAAAGGAGTTTGAGAGATCTAAATGGTGGCTTATTCCTACTGCTGTTACAGCACCACCAGACTATATCGTGTTCCTAATCTTTCCTCTTACAGCAACATTGCCTAGTTCCTGCTCACTCAGCCCATGCTGGTTTCTGCTTTGTCTGGTGGCCTGCTCCTCAAGCTGGCAAAGGTGCCATCTCCTGTCTGTGGCACAAGTTGATGTGACATGGCATGGCATAACAGTAAGGTGTGACAAGGGAGAGGGTGGCGTAGGAAACTTGTGGAAGATATGTCAGTCTGTGTAACAAAAGGGCAGTGATAATAACTGCTTTGGCTTGGGGCCTCAGCGAACATATGGCACAACATTTAGCACATTGTGACCATAGCACAAGGTGCAACCACATGTGGACTGTGCAGAAAAACAGAGACATGGAGATTAGCCTCATCTGTGCAGGAAAGCGTCTGTTCAAATTTCAGTATCAGCTCCTTGGAAACACTGCTTCTCAACCATGTGACTCCAAAAATGGACTTAGGAGAAAGCTGCTACAGAGGGAGAGACAGGACAGGCTGCAGGGACAGGCCTGCCTGGCTTTTCTTCGCCATGACTATGGCTGTGCTGATACAAACAAGTCTATGCCAGGGCACGCATCCTGAAGCAGCTGCTTTGGGTCAGCTGCATATAGAGAAACAATTGTACCAAGAGAAAATAAATTGTTTTGTAGGAGGTTGCTTTGGATGCATTTTCTAGAATACATTTTCCCAGGTCTGGGCAAAATTGTCTTTACTTCTGTGGTCAAAAAGACCATGTTGCATGGCAGCAGCACTGCTCTGACCACAAGATTAGGCTGGTTACTTGCCTGGCGTGATGGTGCCAGGATCTGCCCCACATCCCACTGGGCCAGTGGATACCTCTGTCCTGCAGCTCAGTGTGTGCCTGCACCTCTGGGCTGTGCTTGGCTTGTCTCCTGTCCCCACCATGCCCTGTGTGCTCCCATGCAGCACCCGATCCATATGGCAATTTCCATGGTGGCAGGCAGCCCAAGAGCCAGAGTTAGACTAAATGTCTTTTCCGATCGAAGAGCTGATTGATACAGAAAGGGGCCAGTCCAGCATAAATCAGGTGCAATGAGCAGAGAGTCTGTAGACAGCAGCACCTTGCTGTGAGCAGGCCAATCTATGTTTAAGTAGATGAAGACTGCAGACAGTCAACAGCAACTTCTGACATCTGGCCACAATTGTTCAGCTACTATTCAATCCATTCCTGCCCCTCTCAGCTGCTGGCAGGCACCAAGTAGCATGTATAAGCAGAGCCAAGCCTGATTTTCAGTCACTGTTGCTACCCACCCTGCTCTGTGTCACCTGTGTGCAGCTGCTGCTTGGGTGCATCTCTGGTGCACAGTGCTGGAGGGGCCCATGAAGTGGCCAGTAGGGTCACAGTGGGTTGTGCTGTACTGGTTGAGCAGATAAAATAGGGTTTGAGCAGATACAATAGGGTTTGAGCAGATATAGAGGAAGGCAGCTGGGAGGCTTGAAAGGAACTCTGCCTGCTCTTTGGAACTTACAAAGGATGCTGGGGTAGTAGGCCCTCCAGCTGAGGCAGGACACTTCACCAGTGGCTGTTTGCTGCATTGTTTGTCAGTGCAGCTCAGACACCCTTGTGCTCTTGCTTCTGTGTTAGGTTTGCCATACCCTGTGCATGCTGGCTGAGGTGTCTGGTGAAGGAAGGGGCATGTGCTGGAGTGGAGCACCTCCAAACCAAAAACCATGGGCTGCTGAGGGTCTGTGATGCAGCTGAGCCACAAGCTTGCTCCCTGCTCCCTTGGGGAGGAGGGAGGCCCCATCCCTTCTTTGTGTGATTGCTGGAGCTGGCACATGAGCAGCTGCTGCGTGAGTGGTAGGAGCCCGCCTGCACCTGCGTGCTCATCTTGAGTACTGCTGGCTGTGCCAGGGGACTGACTTTACTGTGGGTTTCCTTGTTCCCCGCAGACAACACGGCTGCAGTGCACACACAACGAATGGGCTTCAATCGCCAGGAGCAGGACGTGTACCTGCTTCCCATCTTGGTGGTGGACAGTGGCCCCCCAGCCCTCAGCAGCACAGGGACTCTGACCATCCGTGTCTGTGGCTGTGACAGCACCGGGGCCATCCAGTCCTGCAACAGCACAGCCTACGTTGTGACAGCCACGCTGAGCCCCGGTGCACTCATCGCACTGCTGGTCTGCGTCCTCATCCTGGTCGGTGAGTGCCTGCCTGTCTCTACTGGCCGCTTCCTGTCCTGTCCTGTCCCATCTCCCCTCCATCCAGCATGACACAGAAGAGCGCAGGTGGTGCTGTGGGCACAGTGCAGGGCCCTGTGCCCCTTGCCTGGCAGCTGCAGTGAGTGGGAATGCTGCTGGCAGACAGTGGCATGCTGGCACAAGCCTGTGCTGGGCCACCATGGCACAGTGTGAAGGTACAGGGGAGATGTGAGCTTCTGTGCACGCAGGAAGGGGCTATGAAAGGGGTGTTGTGGAGCCCTCAGATTTATCATGGGACAGTTGATGGACACTGTTGCTCAAAGCCCTCTGACATTGGTGCTGGCTCCTCAGGGCAGGCCATACACCTGCAAAAGCCAGCATGTGGGTTCAGTGCTCTGCTCCTCGTCTCCAGCTCTGCCCCTGTTTAGAAAGCCCTTTCCCACAGGGTGCACTTTGCACTGGTTTAATTTTCCAGTGCAGTGCAAACAAATTTCTGCTTAATTGCCCAGATGAATAAAGTGCACATGGGTGCTTTAAAGGTGATGGGATGAATAGATGATGATCCAGGACACATTTGCAGCTTGTTGCTCAGGCTCTGTGCCATCTGCTCCACAATCACCTTCCCAACATTTGGCTGCTGTTGAGATTCATGTGCCACCTTCTCCAGCTCATCTGCAGAATCCACCTGTTTGTCAGTCCCACCGTACATCCATCTGTCCCTCCTGTCTCAGCAGTCATGCTGCATGGGAAAGGAAGGTTTTGGTCTGCACCAGAGCCCAGGCAAGCCTCTCCAGACAGTGACACAGCACAGCTGCTTCTTGGTGACCCTGGCTGATGGAGTGGACTAGCACACTGGTGGGCTCAGCCTTGGGGGTCCCCATGCTTCTGTGCCTGCTCACACGGGAGCCCAGCTTGCACAAGCCCCCACCCAGTCTGACCGTTTCTTCCTTTCCTAGTGCTGGTCCTTCTGATCCTCACACTGAAGCGACATCACAAAAGCCACCTGACATCCGAGGATGACGAGGACATGAGAGACAATGTCATCAAGTACAACGATGAAGGGGGAGGTGAGCAGGACACAGAGGCGTATGACATGTCAGCCCTGCGCAGCCTCTACGACTTCAGTGAGATCAAGGGTGGTGATGGAGGAGGGGGGCTGGGAGAGGGGGGCCTGAGTGTTAACCCAGCCTCCGAGTTCCACACCCTCCCACAGTGGGTGCAGAGCCCAGACCTGGACTTCTCCATGTTCAGAGACTTCATCTGCAAGAAGGTGGAGCTGGCGGATGAGGACCTCTCCGTGCCACCCTATGACTCGTTCCAGACCTATGCCTTTGAGGGCTCAGACTCCCCTGTGCCCTCCCTGAGCTCCATCAACACCTGGTCCAGTGGCTCGGAGCAGGACTTCTCCTTTCTGAGGGGCTGGGGGCCGCGTTTCCGACAGCTGGCAGCACTCTATGCTGGGCGCCGGGGCGAGGAAGACAGTGAGGGATCCTAGCTGTCGCGCCAACCCCTGCCAGACTCCCGGCACCTCCTGCACCAGGGCTCCGTGCCACGTGGTGCCACGCAAGGACAGCGTGTGCCTCTGGCCAGGCTCAGCAGCTGCCAGAGAGGGGCTGCACTGGGGGGCTGGGGAGTGCCAGCAACGTGCTCCTGGTCGTCTGCCTCCTGTTGGGTGCCTCTGCACCCACATGATGAGGCTGGAGTGCCCAAAGGAGCTGCTGTAGCAGTAGTCATCTCCTTAATACCAATCTCCATTAAAGCACTACGCATTAATTTAAGAAAGAGAATATTCAAGAGAGTTTGGAGGGGGGGTTCTCCCCCACAAATTATCATTTAAATAGATCTGTGCAGTGAACCCAGTTCAGGAGAGGAAGAGCAAACCGGGAGCCTTTTGTTGTCTAAATTGTTTTTGTCACTTGAGTCAGAACATTTGAAGTGCTTTGGTTTCTCTAAGAGCTTTTCTTGCAGAGGGAAACTAGCTTTTAACATCTGTTTGGCTTTTTCCTCTGTATGTTTGTTTGCTTTTTGGAGTCCTTTTCTCTATGTGTGGGTTCCTCTGCATCACCTGGCTGCTGGCACAGTATTGGAAGGAGCTTGTGCTGGGGGATGGGCGTGATGGATGTGGGCTCCAAGGTCACATTCTGCACGGAGCGAGCACTGCACTAGAGTTCACTGCAAAACACACTTTGCTGCTGAGCTGCAACTGCTTTGTCTCTCAGTTCTTAGACCCTATGGTTATCAAAGATGTCTGTGATCTGAAGCAGCTCTATCCCTTCCTGTACAGCAGATATCATCTTTGAGGTCCTGATGTGCCCCATGGCCCTTGTGATGGATGTGCTGCTGCCGCACAGCGCTGTGTCGCCTGCTGTGTAACGAGGCATAAAGCAGCCCTGGTGCAGGACAATGCCCTCGGAGGTGGGGGTCTGGGTGGGCTCTGCCAGCTCCTTGGGGCAGGCTGGACCTGGCTTTGTGCAGCCTCACCCAAGAGGACCTCAGCTCACCCTGGCCTGCAGTGTAGGGGAGAGCCATGTCCCAGCTAGGAGACCATGCTGTAGGGTGTGAGATCACCCCAGCCTTCTGGTTTAGAGGGATAATTCCTGCTTACTCCCAGCTGTGACGGCAAAGCAATCACCACTGGACACAGAAGACCTGTCCCCAGGACGTGTTCCTAAGGCCAGATCCTGATGGTACTGCTGTGTGGCTGAGCTGGTTGCTGCAGTCTGGGCCACAGGTCTGTGCCACCTCAGGGTACTTGGAGTGTCCCCACCCTGGCACAGTGCCCTGCAAGAAACCAGCATGAGCTCCTGCAGCAGGGCTGCATTTGCATGAAATGTCTGGTTTCAGGAGGAAGTTCAGGAGGAGGCTGGCAGGATGTGCCCTTTCTTCCAGGGTTGGAGGTCATGCTGGAGGAACAAGCTCTGTGCCATGCACCTTTCCTGATCAGCATGTTGGGGCTGTGTTGGGGAGTGCAACTCCTTATCTGTTCATGTTGGAAAAAAAAAAAAAAATATAAATGATAGGTAACTAACTGATAAGGTCTCCCAAGACCTGGCACATCCTGGGCTTGTCGCTGGGTTTGTCCTTTTAGTTGATGCACAGACTGTTTTCTCTCTTTGTTGGTTTCACTGGAAATGGTAGACGTGTGTTCATTTTTCACTCTTTTGCTTCCTGGCTGCTGGTGTTGGTCCTTTGACTGCAGAGTGAGACCTGACAGCAGAGAGGGGCAGGACATGTTTTTGTCACTGCTCCTGCCCACAGCCACCAAGTCAGCCCATGCAGGAGCCACAGCTCAGTTTTCTTGCTGGGCCAGGAGCCGCTTGCTTCTCAGGGTCTCCCAGTCCCCCAAAAGGAGGCAGAAGGTGCTGGCGAGCTGCTGGTTCACTGTGATGGTGCTGGGGAGGCAGTAGGGCCAGGAGGCTGCTTTGCACTGCCCCTTGAGGGCTGGGTTCAGGCCACACTGCCCCAGGGGGGGGGATGCCCTGGAGCAGGAGAATGGAGAAAGCCCTCTCTTTCCTCAGGAACCTGTTCGTGTTTTCCCTCTGGGCTGAGGAGCCATGCCCAAGCCCTTCCGGAGCTGGCCCTTCCTCTAGCAGAAATGTTGTGCAATA
Source organism: Florisuga fusca (assembly GCA_038090715.1). Lineage (NCBI taxonomy): Eukaryota > Metazoa > Chordata > Aves > Apodiformes > Trochilidae > Florisuga > Florisuga fusca. The sequence continues at coordinate 219,348 of JAAWXA010000023.1, forward strand.
GCAGGGCTTTGTCCATAGGAGATGGGGTCTGACAGGGTACATGTTTAGAACCCCTCACCCTCCTCACCTCCCCCACCAGCCAGTCCTCCCCAACACGCATGCACGCACGCTTGCAGTTTAATTTCTTTCCCACATGTAGCTGCAGGAGGAGTACGGCGCTGCCTGCTCTGCCTGCCCCACACATGGCAGGGGGAGCTGGCAGCTGCCACAAGGTCTGATGCTCACTTTGGTTTTCTTTTTCTACCCAGATAAAATTAGGAAGTTGATTTCCTCACCCTTGTTATTTTTCAAGGTCTTTCTAGGACCTGGAAATAAATTATTTCCGTGTCGTCAAGCCTGAGTCTCGTTTAGTTTTTCACCCATGTTGCACTGTCAGCCTGGTCTCATCAACACCTTTCCAAAGGGAGCATACAGGCAGCCCCCTGGCAGGACAAACTCTGGCACATGGGATGTGCCCATCCTGTCTGAATCTGAAGGAAATTATGAAAAAGGACTGGGTGGGCACAGAGAGAGGGGGATGTGCACTAAACTCTGTGCTAGCATCAGTGTAGGTCAACAGGTAGCACAGTCAGAATGTAAACCTCTCCTGTAAAGTGACAGTCACCTAAATAGCATCTTGCGGTCCTTGCTCTGAAACAGGCTTATTCATCCCTGAGGTCTTCAAGCATTTCCATATCCTTCACCATCCCTGTGCGTCCACTCCCATCCTGCTCCCTTGATTATTCACTAAATGTTATGGAAGAAGCATCTGGTGACCTTTGATGGCAGCAGTGAGTGGGATGCTGTAACACAAGGGAGGAGATTTCAGACATGCAAGGTGAGCTGCCACACCTCAATATTTGTGCTGCTTTTCACAACTGCAACGAGTACCTCTTGAGCTGCCAGCCTTGAGGGTTTTTTTGGAAGCATTGTGGTTAAGTGCCCACACATGGCATGTGTGTCAGCAGAGCACCCACAGCTGTGTGTGCCAGCAGCTCTGGACACCCTAGCCAGCTGCTGTTTGTAGAGAGCTGCTGGTGGTTGCTCCGTGTTTGCACCCTGGGTTACCAGCCCAGGATCTCAGCAGAAGGAGCTCTCACCTTCAGCCTGCAGCCAGCACAGAGAGGTGCTCACTTTGAATCCTGCTTTTCCACTTCAGGCACCCAAGCGAGCATCATGGTTACCTGGGGACTGGGGATCAGGTGTGCTGGATTGTCCTAGCAACTCCCCATTGACAGAGGAAGCACCTGCATTAGTGTGCTCCTAACAAAGGAGGTATCAAGTGCCTGGCATTGAGTGTGATGAGGCTGGGCCAAAAAGAAAGGTTTGCTTCTTGATATTGTGGAGGAATTGAGAGCGCTCAAAGCAACGAATTGCTGGCCAGAACTAGACTCTTAACTACAAAAGAGGATTATTGAGGGCTCTGATTGCAGAAGCATCTGTGAAGATGTTTTAAGAGCTCCATATCCCCTCAGCAGAGTCCCTTTTGAGGCAATTTTTCTATAGCAGCTTCTCTCCAGCAATGGCACAGAAGCCTCTGGCTCCTCATTTCTGCAGGATAGAAAGCCAGTCCTGCTCTGCAGGCTGGTGTCCAGTGCCAGGACTGTCCCAGATCCAGGGGTTGAGCTGGCCAGCTGGGCAAACCCAGGGGCTGCTCTGCTGGTGAGTGTGAAGATGCTTCTTCCAGGTCAGTTTTGTCACACCAGAGGCAATCCCGGAGCTGTGGAGCAAGCAGCTCTGTCATGAGAAGGCTGATTCCTTTAGCCACCATTTCCACAGCTAATATCACAGCTCCTGTATCCTTTCATTTACAAAAACCTTGAGCTTTCTTTAGGGTTGGTATCAGACTCCCACTGTTCAACATAATCTTAGTTTTGCATCTCTGCTCTTTGTGCTCTCTGCAAAGGCAGCAGCTTGTTAGGGGTTTCTAGCTGTGTCACAGTGTTCCAGTTTGTGCTCTCTTCTTACTGTGGCTTCACTACCTCCCATGCCGGGCGTGTTTCCAGCATCCTAGAAGTGACTCAGGCTTGTGGCCTGGAGCAGCAGTTCTTCCCCATTCACTGGCAGGGGCAGTTCCCAGGAAGCTGTCATGGTTATGTGTTGCCACAGTCAGAGAAGTTAGGGAGAAACAAAATCATTCATTTTTTTACTTGGCCTTGGAATCTTGCTCCTAGGCAGTCAGGCAGTACGGCTGAGACATGCCCCTCATCTTGCTGAGCAGCCATCACACAACCCAGCCTGCCTGCACTGGCGCCCTCAACCGTGCTGAAGCCCAGGTGTGTGGGGGTCAGCATCTGGCAACTAATGCCAAGACATTGGGTGGCAAGGAAGGGTAAAAATGGGAGCAAGAGCCACTTTGCCTCAGCACTTGCCCCTCCTGGGCTATGCAGCATGGCATGTTGCCCATCACTGCCTCTGCTGGTCCCATTGCCAATCGTTTGTGGCTCAGATGCCAAGCAGTTGTTCTTAGACATCCCACAACTATTGCCAGTGACAGTGAGTGTTTGTGGCTCGGGAGGGTGTTAACTGCCCTTTGCAGCTACACAGCAGTTTCATGGACACACATATTTCATCTGCCTCCGTCGCTGCTGTAGAGGACCTGAATCAGATGAGTGTGGACTAGTCCAGCTCTTCGCTGGGGGAGTGGACACCAGCCGTTTCTGAGCAGAATGTGTCCCCTTTGCTGGTCTTTTAGTCACAGTAATTGGAGAGGTTTTAATCCATCTTCTGCTGGGGGATGCACACATTGCTAACAGGAGCGATCTACCCCGACTTATCCCTGGCTGAGTCAGCTTCATCTGTGATCAGGAGTCACTCACCTTTAGCCGGGAACCAGGCAGCTGTTGAAATCCCTTCACAATGCACACAAATTAGGCATTGAAAATGTTCATTACAGCTGACATGACACGCCTTCATTATTCCAGAATAATTGTCTGAAAGGCTCAGCTCGCAGCACAAGCATCACTTGGTGCACCAATGTGATAAAAAGAAAACAGGAAGTGCAATCAATGCTTGTAATCCTTCTAAATAAAAAGGTACTTGCTAGTAGCTGCCAACATCTTTAAAAACCTGTGATTTCCTTGGAGAGAGCCCTTATCAGCCATGACTGCATGTCATTCTGGCTGTCTGTCAATCCATCAGACTTCAGTGCCACTGACATTAAGAAGCCAGGCGTTAAGATTATCACATTTAGCCATAATGTAGCACAGATTGTGTTGACATTTGGAAAGTATTCCACCATTTGACTTCTGTACTTTCTTCCCAAAGAAAAAAAAGTGTTTTGAACTGTTGCAGGGAGGGGGCCGGGTGCTGGGTGGTCATGACACCCAGCATGGCTGTGAGCAGGAGGAGGGTGTGGGGCAGAAAGGACCCAGCGTGCCTGCTCACCGTTCCTCCTAAAACACCTGGAAGGCCTCAGCTCTTCCCACAGCAGAGAGGGGAATAGTCCAGGACATGCACTGAGGGGAGGCTGGGCCATAGAAACAATGGTAAATGAACTGATTAATCTCTTTAAATAGCTGTGAAACCATTTTCCAGAAAAAGTTAATCTACTCTAAATGGCCCTAGTGCTTTTCCTGGGCTCCAATCAATACGTGGTTGCTTGCTTTTCATGTGTAATTCACAGTAATTGCAAAAGAGCATTTTCTGAAGAAAATTACATTCTGCAAGCAGAAATACTGCAAGAAGATACACTAAGACCAATTAGCTTTAAATCCCAGAAGCAGGTGTGCTGCAGCACAGCTCTGTGTCCTGGATTCCTGTCCAGGAACCTGCTGGAGTGTGTTACATCTGGCTGGCTTGCTCCAGAGCCTCTGCTGCTTCCAGGTCTGGCTGCTGGGCCCCTGGCCCATGGACCCCCAGCCCAGCAGCTTCAGAGAGAAGGTGGTTGCAGGACTACAAGGAAGAGACTCGTCCCTTTCCTGACCCCACAGCAGCTCCCCATCCTGTCTCAGCTGCACAGACCCAGCACTGTCCAGCACAGCAACACTGCTCCATCTCCCAGGGCCACTGTGCTCTGGATGGGATCCTGAGTGCAGAGTCAATGGTAGCCAAGCTACAGGTCAGACCTCCAGCTTCATCCTACCCCTGTCATCTTCTGCTGAGGTTTGCATTTGCCCCATCCTTCCCCAGCCCGTTGACACATGCCCACACACCCATTCGTGGTCTGCAGCACACAGGAGCTGAGGAGGGATGGCCTGGGGCAGACAGGGAGGTGGATAGGCAGATGCCCCCATCAGGGCAGAGCTTCCCCAAGGCTGCCCAACATGGGTGTTGAGTCCTGCCCAGCCATGGCCTGGCTTCCTGGAGGACAGGCATCCCCTTCCCAGCAGTCCATTGCTTTGCCACCATCTGCTGTAAAACCAGAGCATAATTTTCCAGGATGTCATTCTAATTCTAGTGGGAAAGCTTATTGCTTGTGATTTATCCATAAAAAAATCCTAGTGACTGTGTGTCTGTGGGTTTGCCCATCAATCCTTGGGGGCTGCAAGTGGGCTCTGCACAGGGCAGGGGGAGCATGATGTAGGGGCTCATGCCACCGCGAGTGACATGCTTTTACTATCCATAAAGCCTCTGACATATTCCTTTTGGCTGGGATCAGATCCACGCTGCTGAGCGCCAGCACAAATGTCATTGTCATTAAACATGTTCTAACCATGGTACCTATAAATAATTGAGGTAGCAGGTCTGCTCTAAGGTCTGTGCTGCTGCTTTCAGCTCTTCCAGTGAGGGAGCCCAGGAACGTGTCTTTTCCTTCTCCTGTTTGCTATCTTTGAAAATAAGGGGTGCCTGGCACTTCCTCCCCACACTCTTCTCTCTGCTGAGTCCCCTCAGGCTGTGCAAGATGCTCTCAGGGATGGGGTTCTGCTGTGCTCCCTGCAGTGACGTGGGTTCTGACTGGTCAGGCTCCAGACCTGGTCCCTAAGGACACCAGATGGAGGGTGGTGCAGAAGCCGAAGTGGCTCCTGACCCCAACACTGCCACATGTGCATGGGTGAGGAGTGCCTGGCACCCGGTCAGAGGGGTCTGGTGCTCTTGGTGAGCCAGGTGTCCTGTGGCCAGCAAGCGGACGAAGCTCCTGCCCATCAAGGGCTGTAGATCTCACTGTGGGTGCTCACCCCCCATCTGCACAGGATGCCCAGAGCTGCCCAAGGTGGTGTCTGCAGCCCCCACTGCACTGATGTGTGACCTGCACAGGTGTTGGTGCACAGTAAATAGCATCTGAAATAGCTTCATACATTTCCAAAGCTGTCACTGAATATGTAGGAAATTCACAACCCTAGCAGGGAAAACCCTGGGTGAGAACGTTTGTCGCTGCTGTGGCTTTGGCAGCGCCTGGTCTGAAGCCATCAGTCCACGAGCATGGCTTTCCTTGCCTGGGCAAGGCTGGTGGGAGCACCCTGCCTCTGTGCAAGACCCACCAGCTGGCGCTATGCCTGCCACCCATCCTGGTCAGGGGATGGACTGCCCCAGCCCTCCTGCATGTCCTGGCACAAAGGGCAAGTGGTGTCCCTGGTCTGGGCTTCTGTATCCCAGCAGACATGTCCTGTGGGCTGGCAGATGAACTTACAGGCCAGGCAGCAGTGTGGGACGCCATCAGGCTATACACTCTCTGCTTGCAGGGGTGGGAGGGGTAAGCTTCTTCCTTCAGCATCAGCTGCTCCCACACCTCCCCTCAGGCAAATGCTGGCTCCTTGAGCCCATGAGCAAGTTGCTTCTTCTCCCTTCTCATGACAGTCATGTCACAGGGGTCGTGCCTGCACGTGTGGAGGCAGGTGCTGCTGCCCATGTGTGAAGGCGTGCAGCGATGCAGAAGCATGTGTGTGCTGAGGCACAGACACTACGCTGTGCAACAAGCGTATGCACTGACAGATCATGAGGTATATTAAATAGCAGCTGTCAGGCTCTTTCCAAGCACAGCGGTAACACAGTTGGGACCATTGTGATGTCTTCTAAATTTAAACTCTTGTTGTCATAGAATCATAGAATCATAGAATTAGCCGGGTTGGAAGGGACCTCAGAGATCATCTAGTCCAACCCTTGACCCACCGGAGCAGTTGCTAGACCATGGCACTGAGTGCCACATCCAGTCTTTTTTTAAATGTCTCCAGGGACGGAGAATCTACCACCTCACCGGGCAGTCCATTCCATAGCCTAATCACCCTCTCCGTGAAGAAATTCTTTCTAATATCTAACCTAAACCTCCCCTGGCACAACTTAAGACTGTGTCCTCTTGTCTTGTTGAAGGTCGTCTGTGAAAAGAGTCCAGCTCCCACCTCGCTACAGCCTCCTTTCAGGTAGTTGTAGACGGCAATGAGGTCTCCCCTGAGCCTCCTCTTCTTCAGGCTGAACAGCCCCAGCTCCCTCAGCCTCTCCTCATAGGGCCTGTGCTCGAGTCCCTTCACCAGCCTGGTTGCCCTCCTTTGGACCTGTTCCAGGACCTCTACATCCTTCTTAAACTGAGGGGCCCAGAACTGGACACAGTACTCGAGGTGTGGCCTAACCAGCGCCGAGTACAGGGGAAGAATCACCTCCCTGGACCTGCTGGTGATGCTGTTTCTGATACAGGCCAGGATGCCATTGGCCTTCTTGGCCACCTGGGCACACTGCTGGCTCATGTTCAGTTTCTTGTCAATGCAGACTCCCAGGTCCCTTTCTGCCTGGCTGCTCTCCAGCCACTCTGTCCCCAGCCTGTAGCGCTGCATGGGGTTGTTGTGGCCAAAGTGCAGGTCTTTAAGCCACGTGCTAATGAAGGCTAACGGGGAGCTCAGCTTGTTGTTTGCCCATGTCGCTGTGTGCTTTGCCGTGGCCCTGTCACTCCTGCAGCTGGGCTGTCCTTGCTAGCTGCTGCCTTCCCTGCTCCAGTGGGGAGGGGGATTTTGGGTCTGCTCCTCATGGAGCAACCTCCATCTTGGTGTGTCAAAACCTGCTGCCTGGAGCTGCCTCCCCTGACCATGGAGCAGCAGGACCCTGTTCTCACAGCATCAACAGCCCCAAAAATCCAGATCAGCCCCTGTAGCTTGGACACCCATGCTGGCACAGCCTCTCCTGCCCCTGGAGTCCCAGGACAGCCCTCGGGAACCTCCTCAAGGAGAAGATTCCCGTGCCCACTGTAAGCTTCCCAGGAAGGATGGAGCTCTTGGAGCAGCCTCAGGGCCCATCATCCCTCTCCCAGCCTGTCCCCTCTCCCCACCCACCAGCCCAGTGTGCAGCCAAGTCCTTGTCCCAGGACTACAACAGGGACCCAGCAGCACCGTGGACACGGCTGTTGGACAGGCAGACAATGGGTTCCTGGGTGCTGGGAGCACAGTTGTGGCAGCATCTCTGGAGCTTCTCCCAGCCCAGTGTCCCCAGCCCTGGGTAGCAATAATCCACATATTTATCAGGATTAATGAAGCACACAATGAACGTATAGGCAAGGCAAAGCCAGCAGCAGACAGAGGCAATGGGTACCAGCAGGTGAGGGGGGAGCTGAGGCAGTGTCCTGTGCAAACCAGGGAGCTGTATGGAGCCACATGCGTGCTCACTAGACAGGGCTGCAAATAAGCTCTGTCCCCATCTTCCCATGCCCAAATGCCTGCACGGACAAACAGAAATGCTCATGTTTGCTCACCATCACGACTCTGTGCACACAGGCATGAACAAAAAAAGCCACTCTTACCCAAGATCATACATCAGCATTTAAAAAAAGCCTCTGAACACTAACACAGACACTTAGGCCATATTTGCATACTTGCTTAGTAAAAAATTATGGCCCCTCAACGCCCAGTCATTAACTACCCAGCATATTTTCCTTTTTTTTTTTTTTTTATTACGGACTAAGATGTTTTCCTGCTCATTCAGCAAAAACTCTTCACTACTCCACCAGGACAAGACGTGTGATAAATATGTACTTATTAAGTGTGCATTACAACTACATGAGCTGGGAGAAGTAATAACAGCACAAACATAAAGCTGAAGTATTTATGTGTGTACCTAGGGCCACTTTAGCTATTTATTTTCACAAAGAAATTAAATTAGATAGTTTGATAGTTTTCAGTGTGATTATGGTAAGAATTTACAGAGGGCCCAGCCTACTAAGGTAGGGCCTACCTGCCTGGGGACATCTCACCATGCATGGTCACTGCTGGAACCACGCAGCCATGCTTGGTGGGACATGAAGCACTTGGAGAATTACTCTGAGGGACATGGAAGAGGAGCAAGTTTTCTTAGAAAAAAAGAACTTTTTAAAACCATTTTCACTTGAAGCGTCTTTGTGAGTGTTTTTACTCTTATTCTTTATAAACGCTTTTAGACAAAAGACATGATACCTACCCTGGGTGAGGTCTGCGGGGGAGGGAGGGAGCAGCGGGCGCAGCCGCAGCCTCCCCGCGGGAGGCCCCGCAATTAGTGAACTGCCTGATTAGTGCTGATTGCGCATCCGCAAGAGTGCGGCTCTGCCCCGTCGCGACCCTGCTCCAGCACCGGGGAGGCCCCAGGGAACAGCGAGACCACCACGCCCCGAGCCTGCAGCCACCCCCTCCCTTTTTTCCAGGTACCGGCTTCCCCTTGCTCTTGTCCCCTTCGTGTCTGATATCCCCTGTGCCTGTCCTGCTGGTTCCTGACGTCTCCGCGTTATTAAAAATGGGATTTTTAAACAGCACAGAGGACGTATGAGTTTTGCAGTGTCAGCACAGGAGTGACAGGGAGCTGCTGGAAACCAGCCCAACCCCTCCAGTGAGAGTGTCCTTTAACTACAATTGATAACCTGGCATCTTCCTCCTTAGTACTCACTAGCTTACCACCTTGCAGGGGAACAGTGGACTCCCCGGGTCCCGTCCTGCGCAAACCAGACCGACTCGGAAAATCTGCTCTGCTCCTCCCTTTGTACAGATTTTATCTAATCAAAATGAAACATTGGCGAGGTGCCCTCCAAGGAGGCAGAGGCGTCCCTGGGAAAGGTGCCCTGTGCCTGCCCTTTTGGGCATCCCCTGGCGAGGCAGTGCCTGGTCGCCCTGTGCCCTGCGGCAACTGTGTCCGTGGGGGCCTGCGAGAGAGCCCAGAACCTCCAGGCGCGGGGCCGGTGTTTGCTGGCAGAGGGAGGGAGAGGAAAACTGCCCCTGGGTGGGAGAAAATGAGCTGCGCGAGCGCGGGATGTGCCGGCTTTCCAGGAGGAGCAAAGGAACTGCCGCTCTGCTGAAACAGGAGGGAGCACAGCTCAGCAATTACAGCACAATTAGCTCAAACAGCAGGTTGATTGTAAGTTGCAGCTCTGTGCCAGCGCCAAGCGGCAGGCGGGAGCTCTCCCGCCGCCCCGCTGCTTGCTCGCAGCCCCGGACAGGCTGCGGGTGATGGGCCACGACCCCCAGCAGCCCCCTGGCGTCTCCTGGCACCCATCCCGCTTCCCTGCGGAGCGCACCCCTGCTGGGAAGCCGGGAGTGGTGAGACTCCTCCTGCACCCAGTGGGGGCACCAGCGGGGGGAGAGCAGCTCGCGGGGGGGGGAACCCCTCTGTCAGGTCCCTGTGGTGGCAGGGAGGGACAGCGCTGAACACGGGCTCTCCTCGCAGGAGCTGCCACATCCGAGCAGAGGAGCTAGAGTGTTTTGCCACAAAAGGGACAGGTGGCATCTAAGGTGCTCTGTTCCAGGGAGTGACCCTGCCTAAAAGCAGCCTGTTCTCTGCCAGGGACTGTGGGCTGCCAATGCTGGCTTCCCTGGGGTGAACAGGACAGGCACCGTCAGGTGACAGGGACAGGGCCGCATTGTCCTTTGCGCACAAGTAGGCACCCACCCGGGTCCTTGTGCAGCCCAGCTGCACAGTCCAGCTGTGGGGATGTGTCTGGGCTCCTGTGAACCCGCAGCCCTTGGCTGTGCAGGGCCCGGACCCATGGCACAGGAGTGAGAGAGCACAGCGCTGCCCAGGGGGCCTGTGGCAGGCCCTGTCCCCAGGGACAACACCCTCTGAGGGATGGAGGGGTCCTGCTCCTGACGGCTCTGGTGATGGCCGTGCCCTCAGCCCAGCATCCCACAGATCGTGCCGGCGGTGAGGCCGGTGCATGTGGAGCCGTGTGGTCTGCAGGAGTCATCAGAGTCACCAAGTCTGTGCCAGGGAGGGGCAGGAGAGACCGCTGTACCCTGGCTGTCGCTTCTGTGTGGGATGTGGGGGGGGTCTGGGGCTCGGGGGGCTGTCAGCTTGTTTAGGCTGATGCCTTTCATCTCCAAGTTATTGGCTTGTGTCAGAGTAGAGCTGGAAATGTCAGGGACTGCTGCAGGGTGACCGTGCAGAGTGGCAGATGGTCAATGATGGATTTGTCACTTCAGATTCAGGCGATTTTTAAATATTCAGCAGAATCAGAGGTGACAGCTCATGGCAGCAGGCAGAATTTCTGTACATCTCCGTAAGACCTCCTGGGCCCCTGGGAGGGGGAGCACAGCAGGACAAACCCCAGCACCCTGAGGCGGTGACTGGGGACGGTGCAGCCAGGGACTGCGCCACACTTGGCCAGGGCCCGGTGTGCTCCCCGCTGCTGGTGACCGTCGCAGTGGCTGCATCAGCTTGGGGCCTGTGCTGCTTCTGCTCAGCCCTGGGCTGCTCCCTGCATGGCAGGAGAGGAAGATGAGCATGGAGCATTCTGCAGGGCTGCCCTCAGGGGACACGTCTCTCCAGACAGGGAACCCAATGCTGCCAGGGCACCTGCAGATTTTCTACGAATTCACAGTGGCAGCAGCACTAAGGCAGGAGCCTGTGCTGACCAGAGGTGCTAGGGCCAGAGACAAGCAGGCTGTCAATGGACATTGTCCTTCCACAGCTGCCAGCAGCAGCCCTGACCCAGCGGACGGGCTCAGGGGAGCAGTCACCAGTGCTTCTTCCACCAGCCCCAACAGCCTAGCACCATGTACTGCTGCACCAACGCTGCTTTCTGCCCAACTGGGGTCCTTGTGGGGTGTGGGGAAGGACACAGCTCTACAGAAGGACATACAAGCCAGCATGGAAACATCTGCTGTTACAGGATGCAAAGCACCTGGATAGAGCGTGGGTCTTCCTTGGTGCAAGGGACATGGGGCTGCCCCTCGCTGGGGAGCTGTGTGGTTGCAGCTGTGCCAGAGATGCTGGCAGGAGGGAGGCAGTGAGGCCACTGCACTAGCTAACACACTGGCCTGTGGGAGCAGGCAATGTATTATTCACTCTGGTTCCCATGTACTTGCTGTTAAGCAGAGAACTCTTGCTCGTGCCAGCTCGATGGTTCAGCTACTCTCATACTGCAGCTCATGGTTGCAGCCCTGGCTGCGAGACAAGGCCAACCAGGCTCATTTTCATCAAACTTTGCTAATGGCATGGAGTCCTCCTCTGGAGCCCATGCTATGTGTGCAAAGATGCCTGCAGCCCCTTCCTGCTGCTGCCTCTTCCATTCCCAGGACTGTGATGGACAGTCTCTGATTAACACTAAAGTACAGCTGAAGTTGCTTGTACCAGCCCTTCGCACCAGGTGCAGCCTTGAGAGCTCTCTGCAGCAGACATGGACCCCACAGGATCCCACGTGTTCACAGATCCCCCCAGATGCTCCCTGGATGTCTGCAGCACTGCACAACTTGGCAGAGCTCACTCCTCTTTATTGCTGTTGCCTGCACCCATTGCCTGCACTGCAGCAGATTGACTGAAGCAGGGCCAGCATCCCAGCCCAGTGCCAGGCTCTTCTTTCTCTGTTAGGTGTGGCTTTGATCAGCAAGGAGAAGGCAACTTGTTGGCCAAGCTCTTCTGGAAGAGTTGGGGTTGGCTCTGGCCCTAGCATGCCCTTGGAGCAATTTAATATCAGCAGCAGAAGGCGACGGAGAATTAATTTTGGTTGCTGTCATCCTTTCAGGCCACATCGGTGGGTGCGCATGGTGCACAGGACTGTGCTGGATTCCTCCTTCCTCTGCTCTCACCACGGTTTGATTTTCCTTCTGCCCTCATCATTCTTTGAGTTGACTGTTTCTCAGCTACCAAGAACAGCCCTGTCCACACACACATGCCAGCATCCCTTGAGAGAGGATCCAGTGTGCAGGGTTGCCTCTCCACTGTGGTTCAGCAGCAGCAGCAGAGGGTCAGGTTCCACCACACTCTGTGTGTGTCCCCCTAAAGTGGCAGCAGAGGATGTGCCCCTGCCCCAGGGCTGAGGTGTCCATGGGGAGGGTGCTGCCTGAGGCAGTGGGGCTGAGCACTCCCCCCTGCTGAGCAGCATTCTAGCTTTGAACACTCTGACTAGCTTTGAAGAGGTTAAATCTTTCTAATCACTCAGTAAGACCTTCTCTAAGAATTTATCTACTTTCTGCCTTCCAAGAACATATGGATAAAATCCCCCTGAGCGGGACTTACATTTATAGCATCTATTACTGAGATCAAGGTTAATCCAGAGTAATCTAATGGGGTGAAAAGGACTTTATATAAATCTGGTTTAATCTACAGGACATGATAACCTCACGAGGCCATCAGAGAACTTGCACACCACAACTGGCGCAGGGAGAGGTGCCAGGGCTTCTGGCAGATGTGCGAGGGCAGGTTGGCTTGTCAAGTGCCTGCATTTCCATATGGCAGCACCAGTGTGGGGATGGGATGGGCCTTGCTGGCTGTCCTAGTGTGCAGCTGCTGGTGGCTTCAGAGAGATTTAGTCTCTGTTGGGAGAGACTAATATCTATCTCTATCCCATCTCTGTTGGGATATTGTGCAATGGGACAGGGAGGCTGTAAATGCCCTTCCCACGATGTTATGAACTGTCCCTGGTAGGTTTAATTTATCCTCGCTAAGAGAGAGGATGTTCATCAGCAGCAGACAGAATGTGAACTTTACCCAGTGCTGCAACTGCATGCTGCCTGTGAGCCCCATGCTGAGGACTGGTGCTCTGCCAGGACACAGTGCAGCTCCATGTTGGGGCACTGCCAGGCAGGGAGGGTGGGAGGGCTTCTCTGGGATGTCATGCTGCAGTCCTGGCTGCACCCCCTGTCCCTCCCCAGATGGGCCAGCACAGCCTCTGTAAGCTTTCCCTGCTCCCTCTGTTCTCCATTCTGCACCTCAGGGCTTGCTTCAGCTGCTCCCCTGCTCATAACACAATGCCTGTGCCCAGTGCCTGGGATGTGCTGAGCCCCAGCCAGGCACAGTGCAGGCTGCCTGTGCAGAGGTGAGTCCCAGGGACATGGGAAGCCAGATCAGGCAGTTCTCCAGAGCACAGCTTGTCATTTTACATCTGCTCAGATGAAGCCTGAGTTATCCAGGTCCCTGAGTCCCAGACCCGCCAGAAGACAGTATCTCAGCTAAACGATGCAAGACTGATTTAATGGAGGGAACTAATCAAGGAATCCAAGGGAGACTGCTCACCAAGGGCTGATGCAAGATTCAATTAAACTGCAGCCTTTGTGGGCTCACCATTTTAATTTTCCACAAATTAGCTTTAAAAAGGTATGGAAATGAAGATATTAGATTTTTTTTTTTAAGTCAAAAGGAAAAAAATCCTTTGAGGATTATATTAGCTATTTCACTTTAACAAACACCATTTCTATACTCTTTTTCTTGTTTAATCTCAGCTGTAGAGATGCTGTTTCCATTTCAGTTCCAGTGCCCATGTTTTCAGCATGAGATAGGGAAGGCTGTTAACTCTTCCAGGAGCAGGCCCTGCAGCCCAGCTGCTGCAGCCCCTGGCACTGTGGTGCTGGCAGCCCTGCCTGTCCCCTCTTGGGGTGACTGGTGCTGGTGCTGGAGCACTTGCTTCAAGGGAACTTTGCCACCTGGCTCTGCCAGGCACAGCTCAGCCCTGCTGTGGGGCTGGAGCAGTGGCCGGGTCCCTGCAAAGCAATCCTGTCCCCACAAAGCTGTTTCTCACGTATGGCTGCATCCCTGGGGACCCCCAGAGGCCAGCCCCCTGGTTCATTAGTGACAGCCTACCATTCCCCACAGCAGTGATGGAGATGATTGCTGCCCAGCACCAGGGTGAAGCTCTGTGCTGTCTCCCCTGCACCCAGAGGCTGGTGGTGAGCAAGCCTGGAGATGGGGCAAGATGGATCCATGGATCCGCTTGGGGTGATGGCAGCTCTGGGCTCCAGCTGTCCCACATCTCCTGTAACTTCACCTGCTCCTGGCCTCAGGCATCTGGAGATAAACACGAAGCAACAGTGTCATGTGTCAGCTGTGATTTGTCTTCTGAGTGTCTTGCACTGAGGATCACCAGTGAGTAGTAGCAGCAGTCCTAACACCGTGCCTGTGCTGCTGCTGGGATCTGCTAGCCTAGTGTGGCACAGGCTCCTGCGCTGGTTCCAGCTCCACCGGGATCAGCAGGAGGCAGGGACAATGCCGGGAAAGCTGCAGGGCTGGTGGCCGGTTCACCTCGCTGTGTCTGCTTTCCCTCCGCAAGGAGCTGTGCTCCCATCCCTGGGTTAACTGCTCAACGAGTGTGGGAAACGAGTCCCAGTCAGAGTCACTTCCCAGCGCAGGGATCAGGCAGGACCATAGCCCCGGGCACATACCAGGGTGCCCAGAAACATCATCCCCCGGTGCCCTGCTCCATGCCCCTCCTCTCCCAGGATGGGATGTCTCCTCCTCCCCCTCTCCTTCCACTGCTGCCAGCACCTCTGGTGCTGCCCATCTGGGTCCCACACCCCCATCCCACCCTGCTCACACCCTCCCATTCCCCACTGTCCCCCTACTGAGCCCATGGCAGCATTGTCTGGCTCCTGGGTGACCTTCAGCTGGCAGCTCCTGGAAGAGGCTCCCTGCCCCCTTCCTCAATGCCTCGAGCTGGAAGGGAGCTTAATTTGTCACTGTCTCTTTTAAAAGGTCCAATCTCTTCTGCGGGGTCACATAGCTGCTTTGCCAGCAGCTCCTTTTGCTGCCACAGTTCTGCTGCAGCCACTGCAGCTGCCAGCCCAGGACATGTCATCCCTGTTCCCTTGTCCTTGGGGTCTTCCTGTGGTTCCTTCTCCCCTTGGGCAGAGGAGCACTAGGAGTTGGCTCCGGGGACTCCTGGGGGTGGCAGCTCTGGGCTGTGCTGTGCTGCTGTCCCAGAACTGCAGACCCAGGCTGTGGCCCCTGAGGACAGAGGGCCTCTCTCGTGTTGCCCTTCAGGTGATGCTGTTGGAGCAGCAGTTTTTGAGGTCCCGTCTTTGCCTTGGCACGGGTCCATTAGCCCCTCTACACCCTGCACACGCTGAATGGAGCTCAATGCAGAATTAATTTGTCATAATGACACTGATTGTTTATTACAGAACAGAGTGGAGCCCATTCATTTGAACAGAAAACATTTCATCTTATCTTCTCCTTTTTCATGCCTTGGCTCTCACTCTTTAACCTTGGACAACAAGACATTCATAATTTCCTCACTGACTCTATGGCTCCTTTAGATAAGAAACTTATTTTTTAATCTTTCTTTCTATTGAATTTTAAACATGTTCCATTACAAAACCTGATGCACATAACAACATATTTTGCCCAGCATTAGTGTGGCCACACTGTGCTGGAGTCTCTGTGCTGAGCCAGGCTCCCACTCCGGTCATGCTCCTGCAGTCTCTGGGCTGGGATCAGTTCTGGGCCCGTGCAAGGATTCAGGGAGCAACTGGTCTGGGGGACAGTGTGTGCCCAGGGATGCTGCCAGCAGCTGTGGGGACAGAGCCTGGTCCTGTGGGGCTGGCTTTTTCACCCTGGGACTGCAACCCAGTGGGGCTGCACGAGGGCAGGCAGCCAGAGCCATCACCAAAGGAAGGTGATGTTGCTGTTTCCAGCAGTTCCTGTTTGCTCTAACATGGTCTGAGTTTCAGGGTATTTGTTGTTCAAGACAGTCTCTGGAGGGCCACTACATGACCAGGAGCCTTTGCAGCCCCATGCAGGAGCCCTGCTGCAACGCTGGCACAGCAGTGTGGGTTCTGACCTGGCCTGGGGCCACGTGTAGCCACAGAAGAACCAATGGAATCTCCATGCCACACAGTCACTGCTCCAGCGGTAAATAGCCCCTACAAGGAGAGGCCATGATTGCTTTCTCTGTGCAGAAGAACCATAGAGATAAGGCTTTCACCCCGAAGGCTCTGCTGAAAAATTAGAGGTGGGAGGTGGGAGGGAGCAAATTGAGATAAATGAGTGTGCTGCACGGCATCTTCCCACAGGATGCTGAAATAAAAAATCAGTAAATAAAAAATCACCAGTCTTTATCTGATCAGAGCCTGAATGGGCTGTGTGATAACTATAACGGATGAGCCTGCCTAAAGGGCCTCAGAAAGGGACCTGCTGTCCCTCACCTCCTGCTGGAGCCAGTTCCCAGGGAAACGGCTGTGGTGAGCACAAACGGCTGGGGGGGGGCTGCTCTGCCCCAACACTCTGGGTCCCCACCCTCTGGGGACACCCCACTGGCTGCTGAGCTGGCCTTGGCAGATCTGGGAAGGGCTTGGCTCCTTCCTCATTGTGAATACACTTCTCCAAGTCGTCCTTCACAGGAAGGGAAAAGGCAGATCAGATGCTGAATTAGCCTGCAAGAGCCGTGTTCCCGTCTCTCTTATCTAACTCACTGTAACAAGCTCTTTGCATTTATTCTACCAAATGTGCTGCAGAATTGCGTTACAGCTCATGGCTGTGAGCCATCTGTGGAGAGAAATCCAGTTATACCTTGTATAATAAGTTCCTGACAATCTTACAGAGGACTCCGGGTCATAAAAGTCTCCTAGTTTTATCACCAGTAACAGACATGGAGAGAAATTAAGTTGTCTTATCAAATTTAGATAATATATATCCCTCTGGAGTGGAAGGTTTCTGATGGATCTTTTACAGTATTAGAACATTTAGAGGGGTGAATAGAAATGCACAGTGAGGGTGGGAGAGCGCAGGGGAGCAGAGAGCCCTGGGGCACCCAGGGAGCAGGAGCCCTGTAGCTGCCAGGCAGAGACGAGCCTTGAGGAGCCCTTGAAGTGTGGGTGAGGTGCAGGCTGTTTGCAGGCAGGAGCTGTGCTGGGACCTGGGCTCTGCTCCTGTCTTTCTTTCCTTGAGCTCTTGCAGGCCATCTTTTTAGGAAAGCAATAATCTCCAGCAGTCCTGATATGCAAACTGCTTCCCCACTGCCTCCTGTGCTAGTCCTTGCGGGAAGAACGAGCCACGGGATGTTGGCTCAGTTTCCATTTCCTGGGGTCTTCTGGAAACCAGCAGCCAAGCCCTGCATGGAAGCTGGCCATGGGATGTCACCAGAGGGTATACTCCCTCCTCGGGGTGCATCCCTGGGGCCAGCATGCAGAGTCCCTCATGACATTCCTGCAGGCAGACATGGGAATGGCTGGCAGGGGAGAGGGATCCCGGAGCTGGGATGGGGACACCACCACCTTGCTGAACCCATGGCCCCACAGCTGAACGCTCCCAGAAGTGGCTGACTGCAGTGATGATGGCTTGGGAGGGCTGGGATCCTCCACACACCTGCTCCCTGCTCAATATATAGTTTTCTGTAGCAGCAGAGTGCAGTAGTCATGGTAATGAAGTGGGCAGGCCTGGCATAGCTGGTGTGCCATTTATTGAGCGCTGTGCAGTCTCAGGCACTGGAGATGCAGGGGGATCTCTCCCCTGAGATCCCTCCGCTAATAAAGAAATGAATCCTCACTTTCTGATCTCTGCATTTTAAAAAACCATTAAGGCTGCCTTTTACTTTTTTTATTCACTTTTTAAAAATCTGTCTCACCTTTCAGTGAAGAATTATCTGTTTAGCACCACTGTATCTTTAATCACAATTAGCTTTCCACTCTGTTAATAAGACTCTAAATGGTGCTAGATCATGGGAAGGGGCCTCCAGAGCCATCCTGGTGTTTTGCTGAGTCTGACTCAAAGTGTTTTTTCTCCCAGAGCTGGTGGCTGGTGCTGCCCTGGTGCCCGAGGGGTGCTGAGCCCCATGGTCAGCCAGGCTTCTGGCATGGGCAGGCACTGGCAGAGCTTCCCTGCAGGCTGCAAGGCTGGACTGGAGTTAGTCCCACTCATCACAGAAGGAGCAGACAGGCTGGGAATGAAGATTTGACCAGGAGTGGGTCAGGAGCTGGCCTTGCTTCCCCACATCTTTTCTTCAGATCATTTGGAGAACAATGGATACAGAAGGCATTTTATTTTTGTGTAGAAATGTGTGTCTAATGAATTGGCCACGGATTGGAGCCTAACATGGGTAATTTACACTGAACATTTTCTTGCTCAGAATCATCCATCAATTTCTTACCATATTAGAGCTGATATCCCGCCCTGGGACTGTGCAGCCAGTGCTGCACCCTCACAGCCCTTGGGCAGCAAATCCCCTGCTGCTGGAGCTGATGGGGAGCCTGCTGGGTGCTGCGCCTCCCCCTTCTCAGATGGCAGCTGCATCCTCTGGGTGCATGGCATGGCCTGAGCCTGATCTGGATGCTTGGGAGCCAGCAGCAGACCCAGAGGATGAAGCGAGCACTGGGATCCACCCTGGCTGGAGCCAGGCACCTGCAGCAAGGTAGGAGGTGGGGAGCAGGAGCTGAGGTGGGCTGGGTGCAGGGGGATCCGTGTAGGGCTGTGGCAGGGCAGCTCAGCCCTGGTCTGGCAGCACCAGGATCCCTCCTCGCTGGGCTGTCCACCACCATGGGGACATCCAGGGGAGGAAGTACACCAGGGAATCTCCACACAGACATGATTGCTGAGATAACTGATGACAGGGGGGTTTGCAGATAGAAAATAGAGTGGTTGGGGTCAGTCATAATTGGTAAATATTTGTCTATCTAGTCAAAAGGCCTTTTAATTAACAATTTTCTTCTTGTAACTAGTTTAATTTTTTTTTAAGAACTTCTTCAGGAAGTCAATTAGACCCAGCAGATGGTGAACATCTCAGCATCAGCACATCCTGCCATCTGCCACTGCTGGCATGGAGGGTGGCACTGCCAGACTCACAAGCCCCATGGCAGCCCCTTGCTGGGACAGGGCAGCCATGGACCATCACCTCCACAGGGGATGTGCTAGGCTGGAGCAGAGTGGGCTATCCCTCAGGAGAGGAATGCCTGCAGGGGACAAAGGGCACTGCTGTGTGTGAACACACACACACACACTGCTGTGCCAGCTGCAGCCTTGGCCCCATGAGTTCTCCCTCTCCTGCTC
The DNA here is from genome assembly GCA_038090715.1 of Florisuga fusca. Lineage (NCBI taxonomy): Eukaryota > Metazoa > Chordata > Aves > Apodiformes > Trochilidae > Florisuga > Florisuga fusca. The sequence goes on from JAAWXA010000023.1 coordinate 238,395, forward strand.
TCCATCGGGTCCTGGCCTCTCACCTGCCCTGTGTCCGTCCTGCTGCCTCTCTGCAGGTGAGCTGGCAGCATCCACACCTGCAGCTCTTCACAATCAGGGATCTATCTGCACAAGAGGCATCTGACGCAGCTCTTCCTCAATCAGCTGCTCTTCAGGCCCAGCTCCGTGCCACTCACTGATGATTGCCCTTTGTCTCCTGCAAGGTTGGGCTTTGCAGTGCTGTTGGCAGCAGGGCCATGGTGCTTAGCACAGTTCCCGGCACACCTCCTGGTGTGGCTCTGGCCTCCCTTCCCCGTGTTCCCCAAGTCCCCCACCAGGGAAGAGGCTGGAGCTCTCCCAGCTCCAGGGGCTTATCCCCACATGGGCTGGATGGGAGCCCCTGGGGACAAGCTCTGCCGGGTGCTGGCTTTGGCTCCATTTGTGTGCTGGGCTCTGCTGCTCCTGCCCCATCCCTGCCCATGGGAACTGGCAGGACATTATGACACTGCCCAGGCCTCCTGTGGAGCCCATGTGTGGGTGCACTGAGCAGGGCAGGAGAAGCTGCAGGTGAGTGGAGGAGTGGGCTTCAGCAGAACAGAATCCCCTTGCCTCAGGGCTGGGCTGCAGGGGGGCTGCAGGGGATGGCTGCCCCCAGCATCATTCCTGAGCTGTATTATTGGAATGTGTCCAAGGCACCAGGGGGAAAAGCACCTAAATCTCTCCTGCCGAGCCCACCAGAGATGTCCCCCTTTATTCACAACTGCTTTTTAATTGCCTTTTGTCAATTAGAGAGAGATGGATCAGGTTCCTCGGGGAGGCAGTAATTAGTGTAGGGATGAATGCCGAGGCAGCCAAGCTTCCTCTTCATACAGCAATGGTGATTTGTAAACCTGTCACCTAGGCAGGGAGCCCTGATGCCTCTCTCCCCTCTCTGCCTCACAGGGGCATCAGCAGCACTATGCACTGGCACCCACAGCTGGCACAGGGTGAGCAGGACCTGAGCACCCACTGGTCTCTCCTTGCCCCCAGCATGCACGGCCCAGCTCCACTGCAGAGGGCTGTGTCTGAAGGAGATGGGGCGCAGGGCCTGGACTCTGTGGGCAGAGGGGCAGGGGGGCTGCACTGGGCAGGATGGAGTGCCAGACCCCCTCTGGACAGGGCACCACTCCCGACAGAAAAAATTAACGCCTACAGTTTCCAGATGGCTGTGGCCAGCCTCCTAATTAGGTTTGGTGACAATGGCAATTAGTCATCCAGGTTCCCTATGCAGTGCATGGGACCTGCAGGGAGCTCTGACCAAGCCACTGCTCTCCACCCCATGACTCCAGGTGTCCTGCCCTCGGCTCTGCCTGGCCCCCATGGCCAACTGTCCTTCAGCACAAGAAGGTCTAGCTCCTGTTGCCGACACTCATCCTTCCAGGTATCATGAGGGCTGACCCCTAGGTCAACATCGGGTGACTGTACCCATGCCAGGGCTACAGTAGTACCCACTACGTGCTCTGCCTGACTCCCCCTACCCTCCCGCTCTGCTTCATGGCTTTTGTTTAATTCCCTATGCCCCTTTCCTATTTTTCTTCTTGACAGAAGAAGCAGACTCATGCATCTAGAGGCTTCACAAGCCTTTCTTGCAGCTGCAGATAAAATTTCTCAGCACAATGTCTCTGGCTGAGTCAGTGTGGGGAGTGTCACCCCTGCCCTGGCAGCAAAGCCCAGTCCTGGCAGTGTCAGGTCCTGGGGACAGGGTCTGCATGGAGGAATGGGGCAAACTTTGCCGACCTCAGGCCATGGCAGTGGGCAAAGAGAGGGGGGAAATCTTGCTTGAGCCCAACAGCTAAACTGCTGAGCATCCTCCAGCTCAGCTTGCCTTGCTCTGCTCTGTCCTTGACCTCAGGGAGGGTGCAGTGTGTGGAGGGAGCCTGGTTGCTCTAATTAAACCATATTTGCAAACTCCCACAGTAAGCATTGCTAATTATAATTAAGGAGAGCAGATTTGCCTTCCCTCTTGGAGACATGAACAAGCTTCCTGCATGCTGACCAGTATGGGAGGGCACTGTAGGCTAATGTGTGGCACTGCTGGGTGTCTCCAGGGCCAGGCATGTGCTTCAGAGCCACCCCTGAGGGAATATGGCCACATTGTGAGCTCAGGAGCCAGGGATGCCAGGCCGGGGGGCAGATGGCATCAACCCCTCTGTCCAGGCATGACATGACTGCTGCCCCACTCCCTCTGCACGATGTCTTCATGCTTGAACCATTGGCCTAATGATTTCAGTTTTTTCCCCATTTTCCTGTATTATTATTTGTTGTTGTTCTTGTTGCAGTTCAATGGTCATGAATTATTGAACGTCTGCTTGTTCAGTAACTCTTTACTTCCACTTCAACACACTGCTGCCTCACAGCCTGTGCCGGATGGCAGCCATCTCCTGCCCCCAGCCTCACCACACTGCTGTGGGACTCCTCCCCATGCCACAGTATGCGTGGCACAGGCAGCACAGGTCTGCTCGCTAGTGAGTCTGTGGGCGAGGGGCTGCAGAGACTTCTGGGCCTAGCAATGTGCCTTTTTTGGCTCCAGTCCACTGGCCACAGGGGTGAGGGGAAGGCCAGGAGCTGCTCAGCCATGAGAACTCTGGGAAAGCTGTGGGAAGCACTGGAACTTACATGGGGGCTTTGTGAGCAACAGGAACAGCCAGCTGGAGCACATCTGTGCCCTGAGGGGGTGTGATCCAGCCACTGGGTGCATGTGGGGGTTATTTAAGGCATCACTCAACAGGTCTCTGCAAGGTGGTAAGAGGCTGAGCTTTCTTGCAGTTCTGGGGCTGTGTGGGTGCTCATTCTGCTCCTCCAGAGGCTCTACAAGCAGAGAGGGGAGTGGGAGGGTGTAGGCATGGTCTGGCCTCGGGTTGCGATGGGTCCGTGGTGCTTCTGCTGATACCCGGACCCCCCGGCTCCGCGGACCCCTGGCTCCATGCCGCCTCTGCCTGCTCAGGTGAGTCTGCTCTGCTGGGGCCATCGGGGCTGGGTCGCCCGGGCCCTGTGGTGCTACCCTTTGCCCCTCCAACTCACCTGACCGCGGGCTGAGCTGGGGAAGGGGCTGGTTGTCGCGGCTGCTGCAAACACAACCCTTTAGCTGAGCCGCAGCCCCCGGGTCGGGGCGATCCTCCCAACAGTCCCACCGGGGCTGTGCGGGCAGCGCGGGGGGACCCAGCGCCCCGTCCCAGCTCCCAGAACCTCTGCCCACCGGTGGGCAGGGCTGTGTCGGTGGTCGCTGGGCTGCCCCATTCTGGTAGCAGGAGAGGGGCCAGGGCTGGGGCTGCGTAGCGGAGTTTGCAGGAGTGACGTGGCTTTTGGCGGTGACAGCACGAGGGACAGGGCTTTCCGGGCCACAGGAAGGGGTTTCCCTCCCCTGTGCCATGCTCTGAGTGCTTTTCTTGGCGACAGAGGGGGGCTCCCGGGTTTAACGGGCTTCGTGAGTGGCCCTGGGCTAGGGCGGGGATCTACCCGGTGCCGAACGGGTCCGGGGCAGTAGGAATGTTCTGCTGCTGGACGCTGTCTGGCACCTCGGCCCCTGCTTGCTTTCTCCACGCTGCTTTTGTGCTTAAGATAGAGCTGAGAAATCTCTACTGGTATTGTGGGATTTCACAGAAGTCGAGAATAAAGTCTCTGAACTCCCTACAGCTGCATTTTCTGAGCACTGCAACACTCCGATACTCTGAAACACTATTAAGCACCTGGTGCTGGGTTGTCTTTGCAACGATGTGTCCTAAATAAATCCTTTCCCCATGCTGAGCCGCGCTAACGGCCAGCCAACACAGTGTTAAGATTAAGTAATTGTTTTTTCCCATCATCTCAGGAAAAAAAAAAATATTTTCATAATCTTTCTTGTAGAATGAGACTGAACCTGGAGAGCTGCAAATCCCTGCGCAGTTGTCCGGCTTGGCTGTGCACTCCGGACCCTCTCGGGGCTGGTCATGGGGAGCTCTGCTGGGGCTGTGCCAGGAGCAGCGTCAGGGTGGGCGTTGGCACCCGTGGGGACCCCAGCCTCATCGGGCTGTCCTCTTTTGTGTGCCAGCCTGGATGTGTTTAGGCACCGCGCTTGTCTCAGTCTGCAGCCGTCTCGCATGTAACTGGGCACCCTGGGAGCCTGGCTCCATTTTGTTGTTGTTTTTTTTTCTTTAACCTTGAAATGCAATTTCCTCCCCAAAATACCCTTTTCCTGTAAGCAACATCTCTTCAGTGAGACTACAGCAAAATTCCCTGAGCTACCGGGTCCGGGCTCTTCATCACCCGATGAGCCCCATCCGTCACGGCTGCGCGTGTGTTCACAAAACCCCACCCTTGCCGCTGGGTGATGGTCTTTTCATCAGTTTTACAGATTTATTTTACAATAATTTAATTTCATCCTCATCCCTGAGAAGATGAATCGGCCCCTGATGTGACTGGGGATTCGGAGCCAGACTCATAAATTTGCTGCCTCTACTACACAAAGCTCTTCCTGGAGTCCCAACCGCAGCTGCCAGCCAGAAGTCCTTAAACAATGGGGAACGAGCTGTAAATTTAAAACGTGGAGATGGAGCAGCTACCAAGATGCACAGCATCTCCCCGAGCCTTGGTCGGGCTTGGTGGCTGCAGGGGCACAGGGCAGGCAGGACCCCCCTCCCCAGGCCATCGCCCCCCTGTCCCAGGGTTGTCTGCTCACCCTCTCCTGCACATCTGCAGCTTGCCATGTGTGGGAGTCTTCTGCTGTGAGAGGCTTGCCAATGTAATTAAACTCAAGTGACTCCTCTGCCCCCCAGACACAGACCCTCATTTCCCTTTGATTTATTATGTCGTCTTAATTTATTCAAATGACTCTCAGTGCTTGCACAGGCTGGGAGGTGCTGGCTGGACTTGATGGAGCCTAAGGGAAGGCAGCAGGAGGATCAGCCCCCTCACCCCCCTGCCATGGAAGGAGCTGCCCTGCCTGCAGGTGTAGGGCCACTTTCCCCTGCTGGGGGGACCCTGCTCAGACCCAGGTGTGTGGCAGGGATCCTCTCCATCACTCCTGGTGAGGATGGGAGAGATGTGGAGGACCCTGGGAGACCCATGGAACAGCTCTGAGAAACATCCTGTGCTCGCGATTCCTCTCCTTTCTGTGGGGCCTTCCACACCCTCATCTGTTCCTCCTGAATGGCCCTGGGCCCTGCTCTGGTTCCCAGAGTACCCCCCCAGGCTGAACTGGCAGTGCGCCTCCCACCCTGGCTCTGGCACAACTTAACACCCACCTGGGCACGGTGCCATTGGCCTTTCCATCCCCAAGCCTGTGTTTGTGCAGCTGATCGTTCCCAGCCCTGTATGCTGCCTTGCACTTGCCCCTGTTGAATTTCATCCTATTTTTTCCAGTCCATTTCTCCAATTAGTCAAGATCATTTGGAATTCTAATCCTGTCCTCCAGGATAGTTGTAGTCCCTCCCAGCTTCATGTCATCTACAAATTTAATAAGTGCTTTTTTTATTCTGTCATTCAGGTCCTTAATGAAAACAGAGCAAACCAGAACCAGGGCAAGCCCTTGGCTATCCAAGCAGTGCTGTGCTTACTGCCCAGATGTGATGGGAGACAGTGCCAGAGCTCCTACATCTTGGCTGTGCCTCACTGCATCCCCCAGTTCACACAGGACTGCTGTTTGGCTGACTGCAGCAGTGCTGGAACTGTGGTGTGGTGCTGGCTCTAAGGTCCCCTGTCCTGCCAGGTGAGGTGCAGAAGGGAGTAGGTGCCAGCAGTGGGAGGGCAAAAGCCCCTTTCTTAGGTAATGAGTGCAGGCATGGGGCAGCAGAGCAGCCCCTGGTGGGCTCATTCCACCCTCAAACCCCCCAGTTGCACATGTTTCTCCTGGATGCAGCCTCTCCCCAGCCCTGTGTGGTCTCCCTGTTCCAAGGCTGCTCCCTCATGGGCCAGGACCCTTCCCTCTAGGCTGCGCAGCAGGAACCTGCCCAAGCAGGAGCTACCCTGTGTGCTCCTATTAGGCTGCTGGTCATATCTTTAATTGGTTGTAGAAGGCAGTTTACAAAATACAAAACTACTGTCCCTATCAAGCTCTGTGTGTCCAGGCGTAACTTAATTTCACCGTAAAATTTCAAATGCAGTGAATGGCTTTTCCCACCACCAGTCTGTGTCCAAGCCAAGACCTTTTCTAGCTGCATGCACTGTGCTGATCTGCCCAGAAATGGCTCTTGGTCTGCCCTTTGGAGCGTGCAGCTCCTTGGGTTGTGGCAGTGTTGGTGGGGCTGGTACTGCTCGGCTTTGCAGGACCCACCTTGTCTGCAGCCCAGGCCCTGAGTGTAGTGAGTGGGAAGCAGACCTTGCTGCAGGCATCCCAGTGATGCTGCTTCTTGGCACAGCTCTTGGGGAGGGGTCCCGGCACGGTTTGGCTTGAAAGGTGGTGCTTCCTTTCTGGTTCCTTTCATGTCAGCATTATAATTTCATGGTCAGTGTCTAGGAGGTTTGTACACACAGATGAATTAATTCTGCATTTAACGATACTTGAATAATTGGTGTCACATAAATTAGATGGGTTCTTGGATACTGCAGGGATAAGTGCTGTGCAAAAGCCTCTGGGCTGCAGGATACAAGGAATACCAGTGGCAAGTGGGGCTGCCAGGGATGTCAAATACTGAGAGAGCAGGAGGGGTGTGTGGTGTGTGTGTCCTTTGCAGGAGTGCAGGAGGCCTGGGGCTGCTGCTCTGGCACTGCAGGGGTGTGCTTAGGGTGGTAGTGCAAAACAGCTCCTCAGCTCTCAGGTTGTCCTGTCCTGGTGCTCCTCTGCACCAAGCCACTTGCTGGGTACCTAATTCAGCATCGTCTGCTGCTCCCCTAATCCCTCTGGGATGCCATCACATGCAGCCTGTGGGTTTGCACATGTGGTGGATTGCTGGCATGGTGCTGCCCACCCTGCCAGCTCACAGGGATGGGGCTCAGGTGAGTCTGGGGCAGCATGGAGCACCCCAGGGCCTCACATGCCTGAAATAAAGATCAGCACTGCCAGTCCAATCCCTACTGCAGGTTGTAGGCACAAGTAATTTGCAGGTGACAAATATCCCTAACAGTAACTATTTCCCACCCCCCCCTCCCCAATCTTCCTGCAAGCAGATAAGGTGGCAGCACTCTGGCAATGTGGTTGGTGGAGGTAGACAAACTCTTCGGCAGGCTTAAAAGACTATTGTGTCCCTGCAATTATTTATAGAACAGAAGAAAGCCAGTAAGCACAGACTGGAGCTGAACTGCTGCATTTGTTATGATGATGATGATGGTGTTACCTCTCCCTCATACCTACCCACACACATCTTCAGTGCATGGAAACCTGCTGCTGGCAACAATCAAATACCCATCCTGTACAAGGCAGGACAGCCTGGAGGTTTTCCTTTCCTTCCTGACTTGCTGCAGGTCTGTTTTTCCCGCGCAGTGATGGACCACACAACCAGTGGGCCTGTCTGGGTTTCCTGACCAGCTCAAGCAGCAGGACCCCAGGGTGCAGGTAGTCCCTGCTGCCAGGGAGGGAGTGGGGACAAGCATCTTGACCTTCCCTGCTCCTCTCCCAACCCACACTGCTGCTGAGGATGGAAATGAGTGTGTTTAGAGGAAACAGTGTGAAGATGTGGGATTAAAAAATGTATCAGAGAAAAGCAATGGAGGATTACTGCTCATTACTGTGTTTCTCCAGCCTGTGGAGCTGAGATGGGGATGAGAAAAGCTGACTCCATCATAGGAAGTGTAGTCCTCTCCCCACTTGGTGAGCGGGGGGGCCTCTGAGTTCTGTGGGAGCCTGCAGAAGAGGGTTCAGGGGCCTGCCAAACAGGAGAGGGGCCTGCCAAACAGGGCCAGACCTGCCAAACAGGAGAGGAAAGTTACAGGCATGAGGTGTGGGGTGCATTTGCGCTGGGATCCTGCAGCACTGGAGCCCTGAACCAGCCTGCATCTCCCTGGGTGCTGCCTGGCTGCATCCCACAGCTCCTCAGGACTGGAGTTATGTGTGTTTCTGTCCGGTACTCAGCCTTGTGCCTGCAGGACCTCCATCAGGAAAGGCATTGGGATGAGCCCTCTGGCTGTGGACAGCATCTGAGAAAATTACTGGAAGCCCTTAACTGGGTTGGAGAGTGGGATGATTTTTCATGGCTTCCTCATAATAAGAAGACAGAAGTAAGTGACTAGTACAGTTCGTTCACTCGGTAAAGATTTATACAATCACTTCATCCAGTAATTGGTATTCTGGGGAGAGAGGGAGCTGCAGCTCCAGCATCCGCCTCTATTTGTTTTCTCTCTCTCTCTTTCTCTCCCCTTTTCAGAATGAGTAATTCTGTCCCTCACAATGCCATTTAAACCGAGAATTTGCGGAGTGAGTATCAGTCACATTCAATTAGGTCTCACGCACTCTCCCTCCTCAGTTTGGGGGACAGATGCGCTAATGAGGTGGCACATGTCTGACATGTGGGAGCAGGCGTTGAACATACCGTGTGACAGCAGGGAGAGGTCAGCACCAGGAGGCAGGGAGCCAGCCCGCTCTGCCCGGGGGCCACTGCCTTCTGGGGCTCTTGGGGCCAAAGGCTCCATGGTTGTGGCCCAGGTGATGCCAGCCCTCTCCGTTGTCAGGGCCGACCGGAATCGGGGTAACATCTGTCGCCAGGCAGGCTGTTCTCTGGGCTGGTGCTGAGGGGACACTGCCCCGGGCTGGGACCGTTGGGCCGGCAGGGTCGGGAGCGCCGAACCCTGAGAGGGAGAGTTGCTACCATGCTTTAATTTCCCTGATTAAACCGAACATTAGGTTTTAAGAGGAGCCTTTAACAGTGTGCCACTGCCTTTGCAGTAAATTACTCCATGTTCCAGATGCTCCTGGCTCTAGGATATAAAACCTTTCCTCTGGGGTGGGGGCTTCTGCTGCACCTGGGACCCTCGGGGGCTGCCGGCTGCGGGGGAGCGCGGCCGGTATGATGGGGGGGGGCGGCGTGAGGAGGGTCTNCGTGCCGCGGTCTGCTGCAGCTCGGCCATTCGCCGGTTCTCCTCCCCGGCTGGAGCGGGAGCAGGGCTGGTGCTGTGTCCGGTACGAGCACCGGCTGGAGGCAGGGCCCTGCGCTCTTACAGCCGCTCCTGCTCCGCCATGCGGCTCTCCTTGCCGTCTTCCTGGGCCACGGGCTGACCCCCCAGCAGGGTCTGCTGCACAGGGAAGTCTTCCACCTCCTGGGGCTGCTGGATCTCGCTCTGCTTCCCAGCCTCTATCTGCAGTGGGGCAGATAGATAGCTGCATGCCCCGTGTCCTTCCGCAGGCTCCTGCTCCCTCCCGTGCGGGATAGGACCCCACCCCGTGCGGGTCCCTCCTGTGCCACCATCTACCAGCGGCACCGCAGTTGCCTCAGCCCTTGTCCTGTCCTGTCCTGTCTCCACCCTGCGATGTTTCTCTCTGCTGCTGGCACTAGCCCAGCTATGTCCAGGAGGAACCCCGGCCCAAAAGGGATCCCATCCCAGGGCTCTGGGCAGACTCACCTCATTCTCCACCCGCCGCTTGGGATCTGGATGAGAACAGAGAAGGCAACAGTCAAGGGTGTGCTCCTGCCCTACTGTGAGCTCTCGGGGGTCAGAGCTAGGGCTGGTGCCCTGCACTGGAGGTCACGCCTGCTGTGGCTGCCAGGTGGGAGGCTATGGCAGGACAGCTGCCAGGGCCATGGAGTGGGGAAGCCATGGGGGCACCATACTCTGGTGGTGTCCCCAGAAGAGCTCCCTGCTTGCCCTCTCTGGCCCAGGCATTGCCTCCTGTGTCCCAGCCCCTTACCAGTGTGCACCAGGCAGTAGATGCAGATGCCCACGAGGCAAGTGATGACTGCGGCCGAGATGGGGATCAGCACTGAGAGAGAGGAGCGACCACCTGACTCTGCAAGGGAGATGGGGTCAGCAGGGCACACCTTGCACCAGGCACCCCGAGCTCCAGGCCCAGTCCCACAGGGACCCATCAAGGGACTGGGCAGAGCAGGAAGATGTCATGCCAGCAGACGGGTCAGACACCCACCCTGAAAAACACCCATGGGACCAGCCAGCTCTTCAGAGTGCCATAGGAGCCAGAGCACCAGGAGATCAGCACCAGGCACTTACCACAGATCACATCTGAGGTGTTCGTCCCTTTTGCCTTCACCACCAGCCCCTTTTCCTCACAGCTGCAGGGAAGAACAAGATGGTGTAACCACAGCAGCAGCCGGAACAGACAGAAAGCCCCCAAGGGGGAAGGGCTGGGGATGGACAGCACCAGAGCTGTGTGAGAGCACACAGAGCTAAGCAGGATGGGGTCTGCAGAGGTGAATGGCCAGGGCTCTGCTGTGTGATGGGGATGCACGGAAATAGTAGGGCCCCACCTCAGGGTCCTGGTCTGGAGCCACTGAAACTGCTGAAGATAGAGACAGGTTTGGGGACAAAGCACAGGAGGGAGCAGATATTTGAGACCTGCCCGGTCAGGGAGACCCCCGGGCTCAGGCACTGCTGCTACTGCTGAACAGCTTGGAGATGACTCGATGACAGGCTACATACAAGTGGCTCCGTAGGGAGGTAATTTCTGGGCGCAGATAAAAGCAAAGTGAAATCCAATGGCTGGCAGCTGAAGCGAGACTAATTCAGCCTGGAAAGAAGACTCACGTTTCTACCAGGGAGTGCAATTAACTCTCAAGCAGCTTTTTAAAGACAAGGATGACCTGCCAGCCCCTGGTATCCTCGAAACCAGACTTCCCACGGAGAGGGCTGGTGCAGGGACAAGGAGGCTGCCAGCAGGGAGAGCCCAGGCAGCACAGTGGGGGTCCCTGCAGTCCCTTGTCTCTTGCTCCCCAGTGCATATGGAGGGACTAGCATTCTGTGCACATGCAGAGGGACAGTCACAAGGGCCTGGACATCCGCCTTGAGCTCAGCCCAGGACCTCACCACCCTCATAGCTCTGCTCATCTCGCTCCTGCCCTACAGCAGCCTGATGCTGTATCCCTCAGAGACTATCACAGTGGCACAGTTCCTAAAGTCCCTAATGAGGCTGGCAGCAGAAGATGTGCTTGTGGGCTGCGCACAGCTGGGGACGAGTGAAGTATGTGATCAGCACTTGGACAATACCTTGTCCAGGGATGGCATGGCTCAGTTTTCGAGGAGACATTGGAGAAGGTGCCTTCTGCACAGGGCTCACAGGGGGATGACATCTGGGTCACAGCCTTGGCTGGAGAGGAGCAGAGGTTGCAGGAAGGTGAGCTGGGGCTGCAGGAGGTGTGGGACTGGGGGGGTCAGGACAGCAGCCCTCCCCACAGCAGTGCTGCCAGGTCCATCTCTCCTGAAGCCCTGCTGGGGTGTCCCCCTTTCCCTGGAGGACAGAGCTCAGCACTGCCAGGGCATTGGTCCTGATACAGAAAGGAGTTGACTGGACTCACCTGCCACAAAGCCAAAGCCAAGCTGGCAGGGCTGGTTCTCCACACAGGTCTGGCAGCTGGTGTCAGAGCAGTGCATACCATCCCGGCACTGGCACACCGTGTTGTGTGTTGCGTTTCCTTGTGTCTTCATGATGAAGCCAGCATCTGGGCAAAGGGTGCATGGGTCAGGTGAGGCACTGGGCAGCTGAACCTGGGGTCAGCAGCCTCTGCAGCCCCTGCAGGCTGGGCCACTGGGCACAGGGAGCACTTACTCTCTTCACAGATATCGTGGGGGGCACAGTGCTTCTCCTTGGTCCAGCTCTGCTGATAGTGTCCGCTCTCACATGGGGCACAGACAGAATCCTGTGTGCCATTGCATTCAGAGACCAGCTTTTCCCCTGCAATAATGGCTGGTGAGGAGGGGGTGAAGGGCCTTTCTCCCTCTCCAGGCAGCAGCTCTGCCAGCTGGACAGGGCAGCTGTGGACACTAGGACTGTTGCAGCTGCTTAGCCAGCTTGCCTGCTGGCTGCAAATTCTGCACAGAGCTGGGAGGGGAGGGCTGTGGGGTGCTGGGGCAGGAGAGAGGGGTCGATATTTGCTGCCTGCAGCACTCCAAGGACTGGGAAATGATCTGGCAGTGACAGCAGGAGCTGGCAAATACCACTGCTATCTGGTAGTGCCAGTGGCAGCACTTGCCCCACAAGCTGCCTGTGTCATGGGGTCCTGTGGATGCAGGAGTACAGACAGTCCCAGGAGAGCTGTGGCAGATTTGGCAAGGGCCAAGGGATGTCCCAGGGCCCTCAGTTGCTCTAGCACTGAGGTGACATAGTAAGGGGAAGTTGTTGGCACTGCTGGCAATGGGTGGGACTTGGTCACACCGAGCTGAGCTTGCTGTCTGGGGCCCCAGGAAGAGGCAGGGGTCTCCATACCTGGCTGGCACCAGTTGCAGCACCTGCCCTCATGTACATACTGCTTATTAAAGCAGCTTATGGCGTCACCAGGCTCCCAGCACTGGAAGAAACAAGACCTGCACATTAATGTCTTTTCCCAGTGCTCGGCACTGTCTCACAAGCACGTGTGCCAACCCACATCCCAAGGTGAGGACTCCCTCCCACCATTCTTCCCATCTCTGTGCTAACCACAGACCACAGCAGAGCCGCCTGCGCTGCTTGATGACACCAGAGCACTCTGAAGTGGGATGGCGGTGGTTGCGGTGGGGCAGCCCCACATTTCCTAGCAGATGCTCATCTCGCACTGCTCTGCGCTCCTGCCCACAGTGCTGCGGCCCCGGTCAGGGCAGCGGTGTTAATCCAGCCTCCCGTGCACAGCGCAATGCCAGCCCCTTCCCAAGGATGATGCGCCGGCCCCGAGGGGCAGGAAAGCCCCGGGCAAGTACATCATCCGTGGCGTCAGCCAGAGCCCTCCTTGCTCCTCCTGGCCAGGAGCTGTGGGAATGGGGATGGCCTCGAGAGGAGGCAGGGAGTCAGACACCCCGTGTCGCTCATTCCAGATCCCGGCCGTGCCGGGGAGCGGGCCGGGGGCTCCGGCAGGGCTGATGGCGGCCGTCTGATGGCGGCAGGGCTGTGGGCCGGAGGGCGCTGCAGACCCCCGCAGGGNCCGTGGCCCTTGCCGGAACGCCCGGCGGCTGCAGGCCGGGCCCTGCCCCGAGGGCGGTAGGGAGAAGCCCGCTGCCACACTGCCTGCCCCCTCATCCCCACTCACCCGTAGCAGCACCGCGCCCAGCAAACCCACCAACCCGATCCGCTTCATGTGTCCCCCGCTCCTTGCTGCCTCCACCCGCTCTATAATGCCTCGGCCCGTTCCCGCCCAGGAAGGGGCGTTGGGCCGACCCGGGGCTTCCCCGCCAGCGCCCGGCCGGGGGGCGAGATGATCGTGGGGGGTGTGGGGGCCGCTCCCTTGAACCTCGCGGTGCCAGCCGGGGCCCGGGTTGGCCCGTCTCGGCGAGGCATCGTGCGCCTTTGCAGGGGTACCCACACAAGACACTCGGGGACTCGGCAGAGTGGGCGGGGGTCGCTGAGCGGTGGCTCGGTGCCGCTGGATTTAGGCAGCCGACCCCTGCCCCGCACCTCTCCAGGACAAAGGAGGTGGCGGCAGAAGCCGTCCGTAGGCCATGGCGAGGAACCCTCTGGTGCTGGCCCCTCCAGCTCATTCCTGAGGCCGAAGTTGGAAGTTTCACTTCATTTTTCCCAGCGGTAACTCACGGTCGCGGCTCCGGAGAGCCCCTCGGCACAGACCGCAGCCCCGGATTCCCCGCAAGTGCGTCAGCCCAGGAACGGGAAGGGGGCAATAGCCCCCGAGACACGGCTCTGCCTCTGTCTCGGTTCCCTCGAAGGAGTCCAAGAGCGGTCCCCCAGGGAAGTTCCAGCTTCCCCTGCCTGCTCCGCAGACTTTCCCCGAGGTTCCCGTTCCAGCGTGACGTGCAGCCGGGCAAGGACGGGGGCTCCTTGGCATCTTCCTGCGACCCGGTCACACTCTCCGGAGCTACCGGGTGCCCCCCGCCGCGCGGTGCTGGATTCCCCAGGCCCGGAGCACTTCCCGAAACCAACTCCCTCGAGAGCGAGGGGGGTCCCGGGGGAGCCCGGCGGGTAGGGACCCGGGGGGGATTTCTGAGCCCGGCTCCCTGGGGACCGTCTTGGGAAGTCCCCACAGCTGCTCACAGCCCAGGGCTGCGACTGCCCCCGGGCCCCAGACAGCCCCGACCAGCGCGGAACAGTGGGGCCTGGTGTTCCCCCCACCCGGCAGAAGCCTCCGGCCCGGGGGGTCCAGCCCCTGCGCTGGGCGGGGTGCGATGGCAACGGCGGAGACACAGCCGGAGCCCACCCGGGCCAGCCCCGCCCCACTCAGCCCGGGGGCTCGGGACCGGGGGACGGCACGNAGCTCCCCGGGCGCCACGATCCTCCGCTCGGCCGGTCGGTGCGCGGGTTCGTGCCGCTGAAAAGCACCTTTTCCCGAGGGGATGTGCAGCGCGGGACCTCCTGCGGAACAGCCCGGGGTGTGCGGGGGGAGTGCGGCCTCGGGAGTTCCTCGGGCCGGGGCCGGCATCCGCGCCTCAGGCCTGCGGGTGTCCTCACCGCTGCCTGAAGAAGCTGCGCGGTGCTGGGGGCGGCGGGCCCGGGGCGGTGTGAGGAGCCCGGCTCTTCTCGCAGCAGCGGGGGCCGCGGGAGGGAGGTGAAGGCGTTCCCCGCGCTCGCAGCTCCGCGGCTGCTGCCCTGGGCACAGGGAGCGGGGTGGGGGATGCCCGTGGACGCCCCCCCGGGCCGGATGTCTGCGGGTGAGGCGGTGGGGGCTGGGTGTGGAGGTGACAGCTCCACGGCACCATCCGCTCCGCGGTGCCCGGCTGTACTGTGTCTGCCTTGCCCGCTTTTTGCAGGCTTATGTGAGTGCTTCACTGGTGTCCAGTCGGTTTCCATGTCCCGCTGAAGCTGTCCTCACTTTCTGAACGCTATTCATAAACACGTTTGGTTTTAAACAGAAGATTTTTAGAGGAACGAGGCTGTAATTAAACTTCCAGAGGATTTACTGTCACGGGAGCTGGTGTTGGCTGTCTTGCTGTAGTAACCTGCTCAGCACAACACTTGTATTCTGAGGGAGATTGGCACCTTTAAGCCACCCAGGTCTGTGGTTGGCCCCTCCTGCATTCCTAGAAAAAGGCTTAATGTGGAAATTAGCCATTCATCTGGTGCAGTGTGCCTAAAACTGAGATAGTGTTCACTTATTGTGGTCTTATCAGTGCTGACTGGCCCTTAACGATGTAATCTACCAAGTGGGAAGTGGTAAGAGGCAGTAAATGCTCTTGTATGAAAGTTCAGCCCATCCAACTGTCTGATTTATTGCTTTGTTTTGGAAGTGGCCTGCAAGGGGAAACATCTCCCTGTTTCTCTTCCTATGGGAAGCTCTTGGACCCTCTTCTCCAGCTGCCCACTCTTTGTGCTTCACGTGCAGTGTCCCTGCAGCAGTGGTGTTTGGTGTGTGAGAGCCTGAGCGGTGCTTGCTGGGGTCCTGAGTCCCTGATCCTGGCTGGAGAAGGCTGTGGCATCTGGATCCCACTGGGACATCACCCTGCTCCCAGCAGCAGGTGTGTCTTTACCTGTTTTATAGCCACTTAATCATTGTGGGAGAAGTTTGAAGACTTCTTTCCCCTCAGGTGATGGGGACTTGAGCCACAATAGTAGAACAGAAATCCAGTTGGTTCTGGTGTTGGGGTTTTGTTCCTCCTTCCTGTTTTGGTAGGTCAGTTCATTTTAAAAAGTACACTCTGCCTCCCATCCATGCAGGGCTTTCTTGGCAGAGGAGAAAAGTGATGTGAATATCAAGTAGATTGATCTTAGAAAACTAAACAATAATAATAAAAAAAAAATAAAAACACAACAAAAAGCCACCTAAAGTTTCACATCTCAATCTGTATATCTCAATGTATATTTTGTGCCAGTTGAGTGTTGTAAATGTATTTGTGTAAAACCATTTCATATTTTTTTGACATTTGACTCGTTATGTTTACAGACTACTTTTAAGTTGCAAGAACTGCAGGTTGCTGTCAGGGAGTGTGTTGGTTGTGGATGTCTGGTGGTTAACAGTGGAAGTTTCTGTTGGTATACTCAATGACATCACTTGCATGCTATAAACAAAAAATCCTGTCCTGCATTCCTGTGCATGAATGTTTAGGACATACGACAACTTCATTAAATAGCTTTCAAACTGTTAAGTTCATCTTTAAAGTTTCAGTGGTTTTCATTTTCTTTTTAATCTCTATGTAATGCTGCCTTATGAACCCAGAGGTGAATCCTGGGGAGGGTCTGGGGGTGTGTTGGCTCCGTAGGATTTGTTCTGTTGTGGTTTTTTGTTTGTTGGGCTTTCGTGCTGTAATTCTTTGGGGATGTTTGTGTAGTTGCTTCCTGCTCCAGTTTTGCAGTGGGGTGGTTTACCAGAGGGTGAAGTGGTGGCAGGGGGTGCTGTGGACCCGCCTTCTGTGGGAGCGGACATGCTGGTGAGGGGAGTGGGTAAGAAACAGTGTCTTTTACTGTGGGGAAGCTGAGATCTCACATCCAGTGAAGTGATCCAGGCGTCGCCTCTGGAGAGTGTTTGAACTGTGGTTCTGATGTGTTCCTCAAAGCCTGCACTGAAATCTTTGAGCCCCGTTATGCAATATTGTGATGAGTGTTTCCGCTTATTAAAATATTGCATAAACTTCAGTACTTCTTAGCAGTGGACTGAAGAAATAGATATGACAGCAATGGATGTATTAAAAGGCTTAAAGTTAAAATGTTTTAGTAGCAAATGAGTTTTACTTGTTTGGAGTTAAGCCATTAAAACTGACCTGCAAGCTAATGAGGTTTGCTGCCTCTCGGTGTCACCAAGCAGCTCCACCTAAGCGCCGCACTGCACCTCGCTGTCCCCTCTGTTAATGTGGCCCTGGAATGAAGCTTGTGTCAAGCGGACTTGATTGGCTTCTGGTCTGCAAAGCTGTTTAGTTTAATCTTGTTCCAGTTTAAATTTAATGTCATGGATTGAAATTATATGCATGGCCATTTTTCTTTTTTGCGAAGAGTTGGATTTGGAACGAAAGCAAAATGGCTCGAGGACGCAAGAGCAATAGCATCAAAGAGAGCGACTTCACTAACAGCACCCATCCTCAGGATTTAGAGAGAAGACTTTTTGTCGGCAATTTGCCCACAGACCACATGACTCGTGAAGAAATGGAAGAGATATTTTCAAAATATGGCAAAATCAGGGGTTAGTATATTGTCTTATGCCTTTTCGTGGCTGGGAATTCAGTGAGAAGTGTAACTTTCATGCTTATCAAATGCTATTTGATGATGATGAGAGGAGTGACTAATGTTCCTAAAAAGGGACCCTTTAATGATAATTTTCTCTGGCCAAGGGATTGCTCCTACAGCTGAAACATAATACGTGCACACCAGCTGTGTTTGGGGTTGCCGTGTGATGTCACAGGACCCCTTCACGTGTCTTCATCGTCTCATCATCAAATTTTGGTCACTTCCTGGGCCACATTTTGGTCACTGCCTTGTCAGAAGGAAGTTGATCTTCAAAATGCTTCAGAGCCTCTCAGCTCTGCATTTTGATCCTGGCAGATCTGTTTTTCCCAGGACACTGTTAGGGTGGTTCCCGGGTAGACCCCTTTGCCTGTTCCCCTGGTGGGTTGCGCGATGCCTGGGCGTGGGGTAGCTGTGTCCCTGGTTGTAACGGTCTTGCCCTGCTGTTAATTTTCCAGCCCTCAGCATGTACCATGGCTATGGGTTCGTGCAGTATGACCGCCTAGAAGATGTCCAGGCTGCTCTGGACGGTGAGAATGGGCGCCTGTATAAAGGGTATAGATTAGGTAAGGAAAACTGCTCCGTGCTCTCCTACTGCCCCCAGCATGCGTCCTGATAGAGAGAGTGCTTTTCTGTGAAAAGGGAGGATCCCTGGGAAACTTGACTGGTGTTAGGCTGAAATCATTTTTGCTGGGTAGGTATTTGCCTTCTGAGTCACCCGCTGTGTGGTTCATCTGCAGTGTCTGCTCTTGCCACTGAGGTCTTACTCTGAACCTAGCTACGTGCTCGTCTTTAAAATGCTGTGACCCCTTGTGAGAAACTGTTGAATGTAAAAGCCCTGGAACGTGCTCACTGAAACTTCCTGGCATGTAGTTTTACAAACATTTGTAAACGAAGACAAGCCTTCATCTTGACGGGTTCAGGGGATTCAGTCACAGCACTTAGCAGCTTCCTGGATAACTAGTCCTAACTTGTTTGGGTTTTCTTACACAAGTGAAATCAATCTGTAAGAAGTGCTTTAAAAAGGCTATTCTCATGAAGACAAAAGTAATTCAGATAAATATGGTGGAAGCAAACTTAAACAGAAATTAGTGGTTTGAAATCTAACAACAATCTATTAAATGCAAGCAAAAATACTAATTTAGAAGTAAGCCTATATTAATTTGAAGAAAAGCAGTCTGGCCTAGAGCAGAATGAAAGGACGAATAAACAGCAACTTATGAGACGGTGTGTACGCAGTAGCAGATAAGAGACTGAAGATGGAAATGAATGCAAACAGACAAGGGGGGGCAGAAGGATAAAAGAAAAAATTATGGCCGCTGTCATCCAAGTCTAGGAGCTTAAACAGAACAACTGGGTCTATTTTAAAAGCTGAGGTGTAATTGTCTGGAAATTATGAGAATTTCTATGTGGAAAGGGTCACCTAGTCTTCAGTAAATGCTTCTGCTGTCTGTTTTTTAAGAGACAAGGTATTTTTTATATAAATTTTATTTCAGTAGCAAAAAATAAAAGAAAGAGGTAAACCAGCAGCTATCAAAACTAGGCCTCTCCAGAAAGTTAAATCTGACATTCGTAAGACTGGCAGAAGACTTGTCTACACTATTTACATTGTTTCTCCACAAGCCCTGGAAAACGAGGGAGTTTTGAGGGACCTAGCTAAGCAGTAGGGATGTGCCAACAGGCAGGAAAGGGGGGGTGAGCCCCTCATGGCAAAGGGACTCTTTGACCTGACTGTGTGAAGGGAATTAACTAATGTAAGTCAGAATAAATCCTGCCAAACTGACTCATGATACTGCAAGTTTCAATGGCTGGAGGTAGCACTGTTGATGTAAAAGACTTCTGTAAGATGCTTGATTTGATTAAGAAACTAGAGCAGTTAAAACCAGCACGGGGTTAAATGTATTTCACATGGATCTCAGTGTAACAGAGGTGGAATTGCTCAGTACTTTGATGGTCAGGAAAAATGGATTCCTGGCCATACAGGGCTTTTGTAAGTGACTTGGAAAGAGGATGCATAATCGTGTTTTAAAAAGAGGATGAAAAACGAAGATTGAGTTACTGATGACCTGGACTGCTTCCTCAGGGGGATGCAGGCAGAGCTGAGCTTCCACTAAAGCCACCAGGGAAGATCTGTACCCAGCAAGGTGCTTTTGCCATCCATCCTTAGCTGTACAAACCCCACTGTGGAGGTAGGGAGGTTTTGATACCTGTAGGGTTTTGTGTTCCATTCTGGAATGCCTGTCTCAGAACGGGTAATGCTAGAGTGAAGAAGCATCAGGAAAACCTTAAGAAGGCTTAAAGAGTTGAAGAACAAGCCCTAGCAGAAGCCCTGAGCTGAAGGAGTGATGTAATGGGGTTTAATATAGCAGGCATAGGTATGAGGAGTCCTTATATGGAAAGAAATAGTGTTCTTTAATAGCCAAGTAATTTACTGCTGGAAAAACTTACGGAAGCTTTGGTGGCTTCTGTGTTCTGAAGACTTTTAAATCAGAACTGGATGTTTTGCTAAAAGATAAGCTCTAGCTCAGGGCCACTGCTGCACTTAAGATAGGAACATGACTGAAGAAACTCTTGTCACTCGTGTTTATTCAGAAGGCTGTGCTGTGTGATTTCAGTGGGCCTGACATCTCAAAAGCCTACAGGACAGAAGAGTTCTTTTTTTTTCTTGAAGTTTTGCCAGTTAGTTCAGATACTTAACCTGTAAATACTGTTGGCATTAAATAAAATGTTTTGAAATCTCTTAATTCTGCACAAGAGAAGAATCCCTGTCAAAGGTGTTTTTTCTTCTAGTAAAAGATCTTTGTTCAGATTTAATTTTTTTTTTAAAAGAAATACATGGTATTGAGTGTAAAAATCATAACAGGTTTCTGCAATGGCATCTTAAAACAAAACAAAAATAATCTTAAACCAAAGAAAGCAGATAGCATCTTGCTATCTTTCCCCTTGACTTTAAGGGGAAAAAAATCTCAGCTGTAAAATAAATGCAAGGAGAGCAGTTGCTTCAGTTAGGCTGTCTGAGTATTAGCTATAATTGTTAACAACACCATAAGATAATAAAAAAGCTTTGGGAGAGTGTAATTCCCGTGTTGCATTACACTAATACTTCCACAAGTGCATAGATGTATTTTTGTATCTATAACGAGTAAAACTATGTTGGAAATAAATGTCCATCAAATCTGGTTTGTGACAGTAGACAAATTTGTCCATTAAGTTTAGTTTGTGACTGGATAGCCCACATGGTGGTCCCATAGCTCTGCATTTGCAGTCATTGTTCCCACTGCACTTGCGTCTCTCCCTGCTAAAACAGAATACACTGCTGCTTGTGTAACAGGAGGAAAACAAAATACAACTAATCCCTGAATTCTAATTTTACTCGTGAAAGCAATGAAGGATAGTCTGGGAAGTTACAGAAGATATTAAGACTGAGTCTGCCTAAAGACACTGTGGCATGTTTGTCCTCTTGCAAGAGCTTTGAAAATAGTTAATTTAAATAACTAAGAAGAAATTCTAACTGTCAATAGATTCTCAGGGAGCAAACAGAAGCAGATAGATTGTTCTTTTCCTTAAAAGACTCTCAGTGTAACAATTTTGAAGTAATTTCTGTTTGCTCTTGCCCTCCTCAGTCTGTTGTTTCCTCTTCAGTCAACTGTGGTGGAAGGCTCTGCCCCCTCACAGCAGAATGATGTGGGTCCCTGTCCCTTCTGAGCAGCTGCACTTTTTCTGGTGGAGGACAAGACTGTTTCTTTTGCTCTCTTACTTCTTTGTATTTCACTTCATGGTGTTTTTCATGGAAATGCTCAGAAGCCAAACAGTTTTCAAATTGCTGATCTGTTGCATCAGTCTGCATCATGTTAACTGTGGTGTTTTGAATGCACCGTGTTGATTTTGGTAGAAGCTTGAGCTCCAGGCTCCTAGGATCCTGTCTCTTCCGTGGTGGAGGCTGTACACCCTGCCTCTGTAGCAGTCCCTTGGGAGGCAGCTGCGTGTGCCACTTGAGAGCCCTGGGATTGTTTCCAGCCAGGGTGGCTGCATGCTCCATTGGACAGGACTGTGCTGGCCGTCAGCTTCCTTCCTCGGAGGTTTTCAGGCTCTGCTTTTTCTCCTAGAGTCCATGAGTCGCTTTCTGCTCGCTCATAGACTGCAGAAGAAAGAGATTCTCTTATGGAATGAAGAGTCTGGATGTAGGCCTGACTGTAAAGGGTTAAGACTTCCCCTG
Organism: Florisuga fusca; assembly: GCA_038090715.1. Classification (NCBI taxonomy): domain Eukaryota; kingdom Metazoa; phylum Chordata; class Aves; order Apodiformes; family Trochilidae; genus Florisuga; species Florisuga fusca. Next base: position 259,769 of record JAAWXA010000023.1, read on the forward strand.
AGCTGTCCACCCCATTTTATAGTCAGAGAAATCCGTGAAAATTTCATTATGTTGTATTATCTAAACTTAATAAAAAATTGTCGAAGTGACAATGTCTCTCTGCTGAATGGGTTTTCTTGCACCATCTGGATGTTGTTAAGTTGTTTTCATTTGAATTGTGCTGATGATCTTTTTTTTTTGTTCCATAGCATTGAACAGATGGGTTGATTATTCTTTACAGATATTAATAAAGCAGTGGAAAGAAGAAATATGAATAAGGCTTCATCAAGGTCCAGTCCGGCACGAAGGTAAAGTACCTGGAAGCAGTGAGTTGTACTCAGAAGGTCAGGTGTTAGGGCGTGAGCCCAGCAGCCTGTGCTAAATGTCTGTGTCTCTTCCCTACTGCCACCTCCCCAGTCACACGGAGATACTCCAGGGAGTCAGTCAGGACATGGCCACTCCTTCTCCAAGAGCCCTTCTGGCGCTGACACCTCGGGAGGCGCGAGGGACACCTCGTGTCTGCCTCTGTCCCCGCAGCCAGGCGTGGCAGCACAGGCTGTAGGAGGCTTGTGTGGAAGAAAGCACTCGGTGTGTCCTCCTGCCTCCCGTGTCGGAGCAGCCAAGGCACGTCTAGGGAACACCAAGGGGCTGTAGCATTCCCAGTGCTGTGCTGCAGAGGACTTTGGGATCTTACCTCTTCCAAGATCAAAAGCTTCCAGTGCTGAAGTGACACTGGAAGAGAACAAGCAAACCTTCCCCATCAGCAAGTGTGCTTGTGTTGTCACACTTGGAACCAGTCCTGTCATTGTGGTCAGTGCTGTGTACCTGACAGCTTCTCCTGCCTTCCCACCCCTCCTGCATCTCCTCTGTGTGAAGTCAACGGCAAGTGGAGAAGGCATGGACTGTCCTGTCACAGGACTTTGACTTTGGTTTCCTTCCCATGGCATCACTAGGGAGCACACAGACCCGCTGTGGTTACAGCTCGGCGCCAGGCGTGCATCTTCTGTGCCTGTGCTGGAAAGGTCACCATGGGAAGGAGTGTTGCTTGTTGGACTCAAAGGTAATCAAGCTCTCGTGTCTAGTGTGCTCTACTAACTTTACCTGCTAAATTACAAAAAGTGAGGAAGAAGGGCAACTAGCAAGACATCTACCACCAAAAACCCTGAGAATGAGTAGCCACAATTCTTGACATCATCTTGGTCTTTGTTACGTGCTGGACATACCCTGCAAGGGGCAAGTGCCCCTGCAGAGCCCAGCATATTGTCTCCAGGAGGTGCTTTGTGCATGTAGCTGGGGTTCCTGTTGCAGATGTGGTGGGCCTGGGCAGTGCTAGCTGTGCCCAGTGCTACCGTGAGGACCCCAGAACACGGCAGGGACATGAGCTGCAAGCTGATGGCATGTCTGGGGTTGCAGTGGCACTGCAGGTGTGTGATGCCAAAGGCTGCAGGCAGCACTGTGGGTGAGAGGTAGGTCTGTGCTGTGACCACACCTCAGGCACTGTTGGGCATTGAGACTTGAGTCATCCTGCACATATGCAAGAGCAGATGCCTGTGTCACAGGCCCCTGAGGAGCACTGAGGTGTGTGAGCCATGGGCATGGGGCTGTAGACCGACAGCTGCCAAAGGCTTTGGTGCCACTGGGACAGGCACTGCAGACACTGTGGCCCTCCTGTGTCCCTAGCACCAGGTCCCAAACAGCACTGTGGGCACCAGGTAGTCCTGGGCACAGCTCTGGGCGACTGACAGTGCACAGTGGGCTCCAGACCAGGCTGCAGGCATGTGAACACTTGTGCCAAGGTGTGGGGTCCTGGCAGCCCAGAGCCCCTGGCACATGCAGGCAGTGGTGCCACTGCTGCAGCTGTTGGACCATGGTGACAGGCACTGGAGTAGAGGCTGCCAGGCCTCGGTGCTGTCACCTTTCTGCAGGGCAGAGGGGACCCATGCCACGGCCCTACTCCTGTTGCCTGTTCTGCACACCCCCACTCCAGCTGGAATAAATGTCATATGCCAAACCCACTGCATCTGGGTGTTTGCTCTATAGTTGTACAGCTACAGAAAGATCAGCTACTTGATATCCTCTAGAGCAGCTCAGAAGTGTCCCCTGAGCCTCTGCAATAGTCTGTTGCAGGTTTGGGGGCCTGGGGCAGTGAGGTGTAGCTGACGGGATGTCATTTCAACAGAGATCACGAAAAGTGGATTGGTACACCCCCGAGGCTGAGGAAGTTTGTGTGCAAATTCAACATTTCTCTTGCAGGAGGAGGCTGTATGTGCTCTTGGTGGTAGCTCTGTATTTTGTCCCAAGATCTGTTTTGTATCTGACATAAAAGCAGGGAATGCCAGGACCCCTGTGCACCCTCAGCATGGCTGGTGTCTGACCACCAGAGTCCAGGGCAGACCCGGCACCTCTGTCTTATTACTGTCCCTTCTACCTGTCCCTGAGCTTGGATGCATCCAATTTGCCACTCCCACTGTCCTCTCCAGGTGACTGCAGCACTGTTCTGGAAGCAGGCTCATGTTTTGCTTCTCTCATAAACTAGATTAGACTGGTAGAGGACTCTAAACGTCTGTCAAGTTTTGGAAATAAAAAGATTCAAAAAGCTTTTTTTTCAGTGGTTGTCAGTATCTTGGGGAGGGAGCATTCCAAACACATAAAGTTCAGTGGTTGCAAGATTTTTTTATGCTTGGCTTAGAGTACAGTGAAGTTATGTTTTCTGGAAAATAAAATGTGATCTGCAAAATAACCTACTGTTTTGAGAAAAGATGAAGACTGGAATGTTATTCTTCCTTGCCTCCAAAGCCAGTGCAGTACAAAGTCTGAATGAGATGGATCATTCAGAGGTGACAGAAGCCTGTTGCTGCCAAGGATGCCATGCAGGTTGGGTTTAGTACCCTGTTAACATGGGTCTTCATAAACAATGGACTGGCTTTCTACGGGCACCATCCTTTCCCCTCCAGGACACAGTGGTCATTGCTCTCTGCTGACAGCACAAATCCAACCACGACATGGAACCTACAGTCTCTTTGGTCACAAGCTCCTTTTTTAATCATATACCAATAACAAATTATTTCAGGTATTCTGCTGTCATTGACTGGTGAATTTAATGGATCCCTTGAGTGCTCCTGGCTATTGCATATTTGTGGGCATTAGGCTACAGCACCTTGAATTCTCTCAAAGAATTTGCAAAACCATGTTTGATGGATTATCTGTGGCTGATGTTGGAGGCAAGAGGCCTCAAAACGGTAATTTTCACTTCTTCCACGGGGGCTTTACACTTCCAGTGATGCTCCATTAAGGAACTTTCCTGGGCCTTGTTTGGCTAGGATGAACATTAGAAATAAGAAGCTTCTTAGGCTGCTTCAACAAATACTTTTTGGGGTAGTTCTTGCTGTTGTGGGATAGGAGGGACGATTCAGCTGCTAAGAGAAGGGTTGCTTTGACACCTCAGGTAAGAGATCTAGGGGTGGCAGCACCTGTGTCATGAGCAGTCTAATTGGATGTCCCTGGTGTTGTCCTCAGAGAGCCATATGCCTATGGAGATGGCCGAGATGCCAGGCGTGACCGCTCCCCTCTTCGAGGAAGCCCCCGGAGAGACCCTCGGGATGGCAGGGATGGGAGAAATGGGAGAGATTCCAGAGACATTCGAGCTAGAGACATACGTGATGCCAGAGACCACAGGGACCTGCGAGACCCACGGGATATCCGGGATCCAAGAGACCTGCGAGACCCTCGTGATGTCAGAGATCTCCGTGACCCACGGGAACCCCTGTATGATCGATACAGGGATCCACGGGATATGAGAAATCCACGAGATGTGAGGGATCCACGAGATATGAGAGACCCTCGGGACCCTTTGTACAGGTGACCTCCACAGTATTTTATTTGCCAACATGATTTTCTGGCATTCTGCCTCAACACCTGCGCTGGTTTGAGTGGTGTCAGGCAGTTCAGATCAGGAAATTGCTCTGGCTGGGGACAGTTGTCCGTGGGTTTGTCACCTGGGGAGTGGGTGGGTCCATGTGATGCATTGGCTAACAGTTTCTGCCTGAGGTTGTGCAGGAGCATGGAAACCCTCGCTCCTTCTGTCCATGTTTCAGACGAGATGAAGCTTACGACCGTTACCTTCGCCTGGACGACTACTACCGGCGTAAGGATGACTCTTACTATGACCGCTACAAAGAACATTTTGACAGAGCACTAGGGAATTCGGAAGGTAAGTATTGTAATGTTTTAGTAGGAGGGGTCATGTTCTGCTTCTGGGAAAGTACAGGAGTTGCCTGCAGTTTGTTGTATTCTGTGATGCCCTAAGCAGGTCCAGAGGGTTCCGTATTTGTTCTGTCTCTGCTTTCAGACCGCCTGAAGCGTGAGGAGCGGCGCCGGGAGGAGCTGTACCGTCAGTACTATGAGGAAATCAAGAGACGTTTTGATGCAGAGAGACCTGTTGACTGTTCTGTGATAGTCGTGAATAAACAGACCAAGTAAGAAAATAGTTATGACCAATTTTATTATCACATGGTAGAAGAAAATGGAATTAAACTTAGTCCCTTTACAAGAAGATCAGGAGTTGCTTTTATTTATTGTTGCTTTATCTGTGAGGCAGGAGGAGAGAGAGCTGGTGCTTCCTGATCTGTTGGTGGAAGAAAGGACAGGGAATCAGAACAAGGGAATCAGTGACACTAGAAACAAATTTGTGTTACTTGCTTTTAGTGGAGTTGGTTACCCTACTGGAATAGTCTAAAGTCATCTTCTCTTTGTGACTAAAAGTCTTTGAAGGCAGTCTAATAGGACAGAAGTTATTGTACTTTATACAGGGAGGATTTTTTTGTGCAAGAGGAGCTGCTGAACATCCTGAGGTTTGTTTCAGTCCATAGTCACTAGAAACCTTAAGAGCTGGAGCATGTTAATAATTCCTAGGTATTGAAGTGTTGGTGTCACCTACTGTAGACCTGTTGGGAGATTACTCCTGGGTGCCTTAGATACACAGTTGGTGAAATTTAGAAGTCCTTCAAAAGCTAGTCTCAGGGGGGGTTAGTCACAGTTACCATGTTTGCATTCAAAGGCCATAAAGTGAACCTCTTTCCAAAGGCAAATGGAACTTCTCAGAGTGCCCATGCAGTCCATTAAACTGAATGTCCAGTTCAGATAACAAGAAGTGCTTTCATAGTATTGCAATGAGATTATTACCGTCCTGTTAAACATGAAAAAGTCAGGCAAGCCATCAGAACAGCAAATGTGAGGTGATGGTGATGTGCCCAGGTTTCTGTTTACGTGACTGACTTGTTCTACTCTGCTGCCTCTGTTTTGTGGTAGGGAGTATGCGGAGTCAGTGGGGCGGAAGGTGCGGGACCTGGGCATGGTAGTGGACCTCATCTTCCTCAACACCGAGATGTCACTGACGCAAGCCTTGGATGATGTGAGCAGAGGAGGGTCTCCTTTTGCCATTGTCATCACCCAGCAGCATCAAGTTCACCGTTCTTGCACTGTTAACATCATGTTTGGCACCCCACAAGGTACTGAGGTCTCAGCAGGCCCAGTCACTGTTTAGGCTGGTTAGTCCTGGATCATGTTTGGCACCCCACAAGGTACTGAGGTCTCAGCAGGCCCAGTCATTGTTTAGGCTGGTTAGTCCTGGTTTCTTTTAGCATCAGATGCAGATGTAAGAGGAGGGTTCTCTCGTTTCCTGCAGAAATGCAGCTCAGGCAGTTTCATGGGGCTTTCCACTGGCCTGAGTTTTAACTCCTCACTCTTGGTTTAATACCTGTCCTCCTGCCAGAGCCTCTGCTCTCTAATGGGTCTGTTGGTGAGTCAGACCTGATGGGAGCCACAGTCATTAGCTCACCACAGCCCTGTGTAGGGGTGAAGTGTGCTCACTTGCGCTGCACATGGCCACCGTTCCCTTTGCATTGATTTCAGGGATCTCTTCTACAACTTGTCCAAAATGTAATGTTAAAATGAGTTTCCTCTCACAAGAAAAAGGGTGGTGGGCTTGGATGTTTGCAGGTGTGAAAAGTGCCCAGCTCTTCGGGCTCTTTTTGGAAGGTGAAGGTTCTTTTGATCCCCCTGCTTAAATCTGTGTTTAGTGGAACGTTTTCGTGTGTGATGGCTTTATTCAGCAGCCATCAGAGGGCAGGGTTTGGCTCTCCATGAGGCTTTAGCAGTGGAACGGCATCTTGGAGCACAGAGGATTTCTGTGAGAGATAGAGGGAGCTGCTTTCCCTTTTAATGGGGTGAGAGTGAGACACATTTCGTGGGCTGATACACAGCCGATTCAGAGCCCTCAGCTGTGGAGGAAAAGCCTTGCTGGGTGACAGCCTTAAGCCTTCTGCTGGCTTGGGAAAAGGAGCTGTTACTGCGTCCCAGGGAGCTTCCCAAGCCTACGCTTGCAGTCCCGGAGTGGTGTCTGTCTGCTGCCATGTCTGAGATGTGCTGGTGTGCCTTCTCCTAACGTCACGTAAAGCGTTTCTTTTCCTTGAGCAGAGCACCGCAACATGCCTCAAGCTGATGCCATGGTGCTGGTGGCAAGGAATTACGAGCGCTACAAAACAGAGTCACGGGAGAAGGAGCGGGAGGAGATCGCCCGGCAGGCTGCCAAGATGGCAGACGAGGCCATTCTGCAGGAGAGGGAGCGCCAGCCCCCTGCTGAGGAGGGTGTCAGAGGAGGGCACCCTCCGGGCATTCAGACTCTGCTGAACCTGCTGGCAGACAATCGTTATCTGACTGCTGAGGAGATTGATAAAGTCATTAATTACCTGAGAGACCGGAAGGAGCGGTTGCTGAGGGGCAGCAGTGAGGCTCTGCAGGGTAAGCTTATTGACCCAGCAGTGCTGTTAATCATATGGTTTGTGGGCTGGGGACCCATAAACAGTCCTGCGATTGCAGAGGCTCCTTGTGTCATGACCTCCTCACAAAGCACCTCATTTTATTGAGATGGATGTGTCCTTGGGGGCCCTAAGATAATTTGGATCTGTAATGTGCAAGGACTTCTGTACTGCATTCTGCCAAGGAAGCCATGGGCCTGGTTTGGTGGCCACAGGGAGGGCAGCAGTTCTGTTGAGAGCTTTGGGTTCCCCAGAGCTGTGCAGCTCCTGTTCAGAGAATGGGTGTTGATTGATGCTGGTGTCTGTGGTAACTGTTTTGCTGGCTTTCTTCAGGTGTCCCCTGTGGGGCATTGGCAGAGTTTTAACCTCCTTTCGTTTCTTTCCCAGCACCCATGTCAAGACAGTCTTTGGTGGCACCTTCAGGATCGTCTCTGGGTAGTCAGTCCAGCCTTCCAAGCTCTCAGGCTCATCAGAGTTCACAGCCTCTTGTCCCTGCACCTTCTGTTCCAGTGTCCTCTTCTAATCCTCAGCAGGAGCTTCAAGCAAAAATCCTCAGTCTTTTCAACAGTGGGGCAGCAGTGGCTGCTGCAGCAAACAGCAGTTCTGCAGCCTCTGCGGGCACATCGGGCAATGCTCCCAACCAGAACTTTGCTAACATGGCCGGCAGTCAGGCCCGCTCAGCACCAGTGAGTGCTGGAAATTTAAACCAGGCTCCACAGAGATTGCAGACTCCAAGCACACAGCTTCCTGCTTTCCAAGGCCCTTCAAGAAATGCAGGTCCAAGACCTGGAGCTCCTCCACCAGCTCAGTCACTCTATGGTCAACACCAAAATCGCCTCCCTGTACCTGGCAGTGTACCTGCTCCAAGGCCAGTATCTGCTGGTATCAACTTTGACAACCCCAGTGTACAGAAAGCCTTGGACACCCTCATCCAGAGTGGTCCTGCACTCTCCCACCTAGTGAGCCAAACCGTGGCCCAGGGGCGATCAGGGTCCTCAGCCCAGCAACCGATGGGTTCCTACCAGCGACACTATTAGAGCCGAGCTGCTGGGCCCTTCCCCCTCTCCTTTGCCATTCCATACTTAGAGCTGTCGGAAGAGTCTCCAGTCCCTGACACAGGAGCAGGGCCCCTGGACATCCATGTCCTCTCCACTTTGGCCAGTGTCCCCCCAGTGGTGTTGCTGCTGACTGTTGCTGGCTGCCCCTCCTCACCTGGCCCAGTGTGCGGTGCTGTCAACACACACTGTTTGCTGAGCACCAGGATGCACTGGGGGCTGCTACAGGGACCCAGTTGTTGTGTCCAGTCCCAGCAGCTGCAGCAGTGACAGTCCAGTCCCTCAGCTTTTTCCTTGCTCCTGGTGGCTGCTGCATCTTTGTGGTGTGGTCTGGTCTTGCTGAACAGTCTCAGTATAACTTTGGGTTAGTGGTGAGGAAATGAAACAGGGCCAGAACAGAGCAGCACCCTGACTGGGCCCTCTCCAGAACCACCTTTGAGGAATGGGCGCTGGTTTCCTTTGGATTTTTTATTTCTTTTTTTTTAATGGTTTATAAGCCAGCTGGAAAGTGCAGTGGTAGCGCTAGTAGCCCAACTCATGAAGCACATTCCTGACCACTATTCAACAACCCATGACTGTGCCATTGGGTCCCTCCGTAGCTAGGCTGTCATGTCCTGGCAGGGTGAGGCTCCTCACCTCACGCAGCTCATGGAAACCAGCAGCTTTGGTCCAGGTACTGTGGCAGATCTGAAATACAAGAGCTTCCAGCCAATGCACAGATTTGCAATTGAGACAGGTCTGTCAGTTTTCTTACACCAAGTAGTCAGTGTTAAGATCAGTCTGTTAATTTGGCATACAAATTTCCTTCTCTTACAACCTTGTTTTGAGATGGTTGGTTACTGCAGCCCAGCAGCTCAGCTGCAGCTGTGCTGGTGAGCTGCTGGCCCTGCCTCGGGAGTACCTGCAGCCAGTTACCAGGTGGTGAATGTCCATGCTCTGAAGCTTCATCTTGCTCTTGATGGGTGTTCTTTCCATCTAAGGTGGAGATGCAGTGCCAAAATGCAATACCATAATTTTATACAATTTTCCACACTTTGATAGCTACAGTGGACAGTTGAGTGGAAAATCAGGCAGTGATTCTTCACCGTGTTTTTAACCAGTAACATACTTTGATACCAGAACACAAAACATCTCCTAATTGTATGGTCCTCCCCATAATGGCCTTGGGGTCTGTAGGCTTCCTGCAGAGAATCAAAGGAAGCTGAGAAGACAGTGTGCTTGGAGCAGAGGATTTTCTTTGTCCCAGGTGGTTTGTGTTGTAGCATTTTTTTTCGCTCTGTGCTGTTAACAAGAGGACATTACTTTTTAATAAAAAGGCAAGAAAAAACGTTTTGTTGCATTTTTGACACTTGACAGCTTGAGTGCTACTAGAATACATTATTCCACTGCGTTTGCTGTTACTCTTCCAGAGGAGCCGTGTCAGGCACTGCCCAGCGCTGGATGCTCAGCAGAAAGGATATAAACCCTTCTGAGAGATGCTGTGAGAAGGTTGTGGTCTGTCTCTTCACAGTGCTCCAAGGTACCTCACAGACGCCAATTCCTGCATAACAGGCTGGGATCTCAGGCAGAGCAGCCCACGAGCTGGAACAGCATGTAGCAGGGCTGGTGCCAGGGTGGGAGGTGGTGGAAAGGGAGGACGTGTGCCTGGCCAGCAGGAAGCTGGTGGTTTATCCTGCGTGCTGCTGCAGCTGGGGCTGCACCTTGCTGTGCGTCCAGCATTGGCCTCGATTGGTGCTGCTGATCAGAAATTTGTGCAATTTAAACATAGGAACTGTCCCCGTGGGAGAGGCTGTCCCTCTCCTGATGTCCCCCTGTTGGGGCTTGCCCCTAGTCACAGAAGTAGCAGCAGCCAAGTGAAAAATAGCTGTGGAGAGACACTGGAAGCAAGTGAAAACTCCCCATGCAAGTAGTGAAGGGTGTAATAAAATCATTTATTGCATTTTGTGCAGACAGGAGTCTAGAAAAATGAATACAGGTAAAGCAGTAAAGCATTAACAGGGAGCATTCAACAGCCGAGGAGCCACTCCTCCATTAATACCTGCACAGAGAACACAGGGGTTGTACTGAGGCGGCCTAATGCACAATACTGAAACACAGAAATTAAATGCAAGCTTACTATTTTTTTTCCCAACCTGTTTTATTTACAAGGCTTTAAACTTAATTGCATTGCTCTGCACACAGATTCTCTAAAACACAAAGCTTACTAAATCACTACATGTCTATTGAAATATTGCACTCGAATGAAAGTCACTTGAATGGACGTAGAACATCTAGCTACAGTGATTAAAAGATTATTGAATGAACTGACTTTGTGATAACATTCATAACAAATATATTGCACATGTAGCACAGAAAGTGTTGTAACCAGCAAATCTTAGACCTGTTGGTCCTTCTGCTAGTTTTTAGTCCTGCTACACAGAGGAGGGTCTTGACTCTTCTAGTGCAACTCTTACCATTGTGCAGTATCTGGTCCTTCCTCTTGTCCAGCTGTGGCTCAACATGGCCCCAGGTTGGAAGCTGCCTGTGCCTCCGACAGGCACTGTTTCTTGTTGCCTGAACCTGGTTGTGTCTGCGCTGAGCCACCTGCTCCTGCTGCAGAGGTCTGTGCCCACCCAGCTGGCAGGGACACAGCGACTCCCGCAGCAGGGACCAGCACCCACCACTGCCCACCTGGTGCTGCCTGGCTGTGGGTGCCACTGTCCCACACAGCACTGCTCCCACAGCACCCTGACTGCCAGGAAAACAAACTTGGGGGTCAAGACCTTCCTTTCTGGAACAAAAACCCAAACCTGTCTGCGCATGTGCCAAGGAGGAACTTGCATGTCTACCAGAGGAGGACACTGTCTTCACCAAGGTGGAACGGCAGGAGGGTGCTCCTGGGGAAACTGAACACTCACAGAGGCCGAACGTGCAGGGCTGGGTTTGTAAACTAACATGCAGTGCTGTCTGCCAAAACCGGCCCCCTCCAGCTAGTGGTCAGCAAGACCATGCTGCCAAAACCAGCACCTTTCTTGCTACAGCCACATTTTGTGTGGCAGGGATGTTGGGGCAGCCCTGTCTCTCTGGAGCTGTGCCCTTGCTCTTGCTGAAGGATGAGGAAGGGGAATGCCTGGTTTCAGTGGTGGGGATGGGAAGAGTTTGCCTTCCTGCTCCCTGGGGGAGCTGGGACTGCAGTTTTGCCATGGGGGGGCTGAAGCGGTGCTGGGGGAACACGACCTGCTGGTGATGCTGGGGAGGCAATGAAGCAAATCTCTCAACAGAGATGCGTGTCCTGGCACTGCCTCAACAGTGCTCCATGGAGAAGGAGCATCATTCCCTGCTGCCCCACAGCTGCAGAAAAGCTCTTTGCCCTGATGCTGCTGAGGGTGACAGCTGCCATAGCCCTGACCTCTGCGTTAGGACCAGGCCCAGGGGCATAGCTGGGTGACAGCCACACTGCAGCTGGAGGGTGACTGCAGGGAGCAGGTGGCATCTTCTGACAAGGCAGAGCAGCTGGCAAGCATTCTAGACCCAACAAGCATGGTGCTAGCACATGAGATGAGTGGGCAGGGTGCTGTGCACACCTACCCCCTTGCTGCAGAAGTGCCTCAAATTTGGGAGGCTGGAAACAGCATGTGAGCTAGTGTTTATGGTGATACAGGACCCGCTGCAAGGGGCAGAGCAGCTACACATGGGCAAATCCTGGTTCCTGTGGGGCTGCCCTTCCCAATGCTAAAGGAACTTTTCCCTTGCAGATGCCTGCCTGCTCTTTCGACAGCTCCTGAGCAGCTGAGGCAGCAGCAGGACCAGACACTGCTGCCTTGCATGGCTGCACCACTTATCAGCCTGGAGGTCCTGCGCTGAAACTAGGTCCTGGCTCACCCTGACGGTCACTTCCTGTAAACACTGAGCTCCCCATGCCCTTGGGACTCGCTTCTACCCCAGAGCCTGCAACACAGACTGATGGAGCCATGCAGATAGCCAAGCTACCCTGGCAGAGTCTGGCTGGGGCTGGGGCAGCTGCTGGAGAGAAGGGAGGCACTTTGGGAGTGATGGAAATGTGGGAGCAAGGTGTGAGCAGGCACAGGTGTGCACCTGGGGCTTGGTTTTGGTCTGGGAGTGTGTCCAAGTACTATCTTAAAGCAAAAAAACCCAAACAAACCAACATCAAAAAAATCCACTGCTTTTTATGCAAGCAGCCCTAAATAGCTTTGGCCTGGACCTGGAGGAGCAGAGGAGCTCTGCAGAGGGAACGGGGACTGCAGGCAGGGGGCTGGATGCTGGGCCCAGCCGTGTGGGACAGGAGGTAGCCACTGCTGGGCCACCCACTGCCCCAGCACTGGCTGGGGGCTGCTGGGGTGCGGAGAAGTGTGGGGAGGGGTCTGCGGGGGCTGAGGAGGCCAGTGCTCTAGTGCAGGGGCTCAGCTCTGGCTGGGGACAAAGCATGGCCACTTGGGGCCAGGCTGGTGCAGAGCCAGCAGCACTGCTGGGAGAGGGCAACTCTTGGCAGGCTGCACTTCAAGTGGAAGCTCAGATCTGCTGTGAAACATGTTCATAAAAGTCTGTGACTTCTTTTCCCTGAAAACTCTTAAGAAGTTAAATTGCAAAGAGAATGAACCTGCAACCTGGCCCTTTCCCCCAGGCTGCCTGTGGCTGGGGAAGGCTGCAGCCTCCACCACTGCTCCAGAGCACTCAGTGCCATGAGGAGCACCTGTTTGGGGCAGGAGCAGCCTGTCTCGGCTCCCTGTCCCCATGGCCTGGTGCTAGCAGAGCCCTGCATCTCTCAGAATAGATATAGATCTCTATATATAGACTTCATCTGGTTCTATTAACATAAATATGATCACTTTAAAAATACACGTACTGTATTATGTACACTATGTACATGGGGCCGGGGCGGGCGCTGATGGTCGCCCTGGCTGCCCTCGGCACCGCTTCCTGCGTGGTTCCTGGAACCATTCACATTTGTTAAAAGCTCCTCAGTTTCTCTGGGATGAGAGATGCTGGGGGGGATGGAGACAACAGGGAGATGATGGTGATGCTGCAGCTGCTGCCAAAGGTAAGAAGTGTTTGAGCTGCCCCCGTGGGCCCTGCTGCTAGCATGGGGGCTGCCTACAGTGGCACAGAACAGTGGGGACAGTGCCTGGGTCCCCTGGGTGAGGGAGTTCTGTGATGATGGTGGGACCCCCACAGCTGCCCCTTGCTGTGCGGTCTGTCCTTGTCAGACCAGGCAAACAGACCTTGCATATGTTAAAACTACACACAGCTCCAGACCTTCCCCCAGCCCTGCAGCAGTGTCTGTGACTGCCCAAGGCCGGGTTATTGGCGAAGCCCTGGGGAGCAGCAGGGAGCAGAGTGGGCATGGGGGGGGGGCGGGGCAGGACACCACGTGTAGTGCTGGGATGTGCCAGGCTGGCCAGTACCGGCAGTCCGAGAGCCCCCTGGTGCTCCTAGTGCAGTGTGGTGGGAGAGAGACTGACTGGGAGAGGATGGACCAGACTCCTCTGCACCTGGGGCAAGAGCCGGTGCTGGTGCCAGGGTGGTCAGCAGCATGCCTGTGGCTCCAGGGCCAGAGAGCAGCTCCAGCTCATGCTGCACACTGAGTGGAGAGTCTGCTCAGCTCCAGACACTGCAGCTCTCCACCACGACATCTGTGCAAGTACCGGCAGAGCACCAGGGCAGAGAAAGCCTGGGGTCAGCAGGGAGGGGGACAGGGAGCAACCTCCACCCACCCCAGGCTGGCATCCTGCTGCTGCAGGGTTGCACCCAAGTCCCCGCAGCTACCCCCACCCTCTGCCCTCTCCAAACCATCACGCTGTGTCTCTGCCAGCTCAGACCTTGGCCTGCAGAGACCGACGGCGCCAAGGTAGCAGCGAGCTGGGGCTGTCCGGGCCCATCCTGGTGAGGGGAGTCAGGGGGCAGCGCCGTGGGGGGCAGTCCATGGGGCAAGGAGCATCCGTCCGGCAGGGGAAGCGTGCTGGTGGCCTCTCCTCTCCTGGCGCCTCATTGGAGCACAGGGTGCGGGCACAGCCAAGATGGGAGCAGGGATGGTGGGATGGTGCAGCCTGGTGCCTGTCTCAGCCCAGCTCCTTCCTGCCCGGCCGGGGCTGCAAGCAGCGGCGCAGGGGCTGGTAGCGGGGCTGGCCCGGGCAGGGTGGGCGGTGGCAGCAGCGCTGGGCTCTGGTGCTCAGTCTGCGGTACAGTGTATGTATTTATATATAAACAAGGACAGCAGTGCTGTGATGTTGCAATGAGGAACAGCTGCTCTGGTGCTGGATGCTCCCGGAAGATCTGGTGCTGCAGTTCGAATGGAGAGATCAGGGGCACGGCCAAACCCAGGTGAAGTTTCTGCACACTGTCTGCCCTCCGTCCATCCCTCCTCCCTCCAGGAGTGCGGTGCAGAGGGGTGGCAGGGGTCTCAGCGTGCAGACAAACCTTTCTTGTGCGCCGTGTTTCAGGAGTAGATAGTGATGACCTCCCGGCCCCCACCACGCACCAGGAGCACTCGGTCTAGGTGCTCTGTCAGCACCTCCAGGAACTCCATGTCTGCAGAGCCATCAAGGAGGACTGTGATGGAGAATGGGGACAGCCACATGCCATGCCTGCCCAGCCCAGTGCTCAAGGACCTGAGGCTGCAGCATGACACCCCCCCACCAGAGCTGGGAGCTGGACAGGTCAGGCCCGAGTCAAGGGGCCAGGGGAGCCCACCCATGCCAGTGTCACATGAGGGGGACCAGCCCAGCAGCTGAGCCCTCCCATCTCTGCCTGCACCCCCACCTCAGGCCATCACACTCACACATACAGGGGTGATGGCATGGGGCCCCACCACCCACCAGTGGGCATTGGCTCTGCTGGATAGACAGGCTGGTGTCAGTTGGACCCAGCCAGGAGTAGGAGGCACATGGCGGGTCTGGGGTCAGACTGGCCCCCTCTGGACTGGGGGTCTTGGTGCCAGCCCCGCAGCAGTGACCCTGTAGGAAGGATACAGTTCTCATCCCCTTTCCGGTTGCGGGGAGGCCCCGGCATATTCAGCAGAACCAACTTGGCGTCCTGAGACTTCTTCACGATCACCTCATTGAGCTTCACAGCTGTGTGCATCCTCCGTACATTGGACTGGTTCCTGAGGGCAACAGCAGTGGTGGGCACTGGGATGGGCACATCCCGCCTCCAGCCCCACACTGCACACAAAGGGTCATGGGGTGCACTCCTCCTGCCCCAGGGAGGTCTGGGCTGGGCTGTGGCTCAAGCCCAGGGAGCAGTGAGCTCTGCCAGACACAGCTGCTGGCAACTGTCCCACACTGGAGGCTGTGAGTTGCCAGGCCACGTGGCAGTGAGCAGAAGCAGACGGTGTGAGTGCACCATGGGTGCCCCAGCCCAGGCTCACAGGAGCTGCTGGCAGCATGATGGGGCAGATGGGGACCCCATGGCATGGGCACTGTGACACAAAGTGTGCAGGGGTGGCAGCCATGGCCCCCGCACCCCCGGGAGAGCTGTCTGGCGCCACCTGCCATGGCCCCACTGGCTCTGGGCTCGTCGCCCCACGTGCAGTGGCACAGCCACTCCCTGTCCCCCCTCAGGTCCCAGCCCCCCCGGGTCCCACTCCCCNGAGAGAGAGAGAGAGAGAGAGGAAGAGAGAGAGAGAGAGAGAGAGAGAGAGAACAGAGGTGAGTGCCAAGTGGGCACCCTGAGTCCTTGCAGTGTGCTGACCAGGCACCCCAGCCTCTCTGGGGACCCCCTCCCTCATCCCCCCAGCCCCTCTGCAGGGGTGAGCTCAGGGCACCCAGGCTGCCAGACCCAGCCAGTGCTGCCTGGACAGGAATGGGAGGTACGGGGTGGCAGCATGCGGGGCCATACGGCTTCATGTTGAAGAAGTCCTTGATGCCTTCAGGGCTGACAGGGCTCTTGCTCTTGTTCTTCTCGGCCACAGACTTTTCCTTGGTCCAGGTGAGATGCACCTTCTCAGGGGCTGTCTCCACCTCGTCACCGGGGGACTGGGAGCTGCTGGAGAAGGTGGTGGTGTTTTTGTCGTGGATGAGCTGGACCTGCAGAGAGGAGAGGGGGATGGTGTGGTGGGCAGGGGCTGGGGCAGCGGCTGCTTGGGCCCCATCCTGGTGCAGTCCCTCACCTCCTCCTCTGGCTTCTCCTCAGCATCACCGGCCGGCTCCTCAGGAACATCCAGGCGCAGGCGAGTGTTGGCTGGATTCTTGCGCCGGATGGAGCCGCGGGACTCATCTGTGATGCTTTGGATCTGTGCGGGGCAGGGTCAGCCAGGGGAGTTGGGGCAGAAGGGGCTTGGCTGGGCAGATGCCAGCCTGCAGCCCCAGCTCACTGGCAGGATGAGTGCACAGAGGCACAGGGCTGCTTAACTGGCAGCACAGCCACCACAGGGCCAGACTGCCCCAGGTTGTCCTGCACCCTCACCTCCCGCTCCCGCTCGTTCTTGGTCAGGTGCATTTGCTTGAGGATCTGGGAGCGCTGCTCCATCACCAGAGTCTTCTCATAGGTGTAGGCAGAGATGTCGCTCTCATGCTGTGGGAGGACGGGAGAAACAGAAGGCAGAGTGAGCTGCATCTGCTGCTCCCAGCCTGGCCCAGTGTGTCCCTGTGGACCCACATGTCCCTGGGGTGCTTCACGTCCCCATGGTGCTTTGTCTCACCTGTGGTGCTGTATCCCCCCCATGGCAGGGTCTGTCTGGCTCTCCCACACACACCATCACAGGCTGTGGCACACACTCCTGTCCCAGTACTCACCATCTCCACCACCTCCACCTCGGCAGTGATGCGCAGATGGTACAGGAAGGTGGTCAAGTCCTTCTTCATCTGGATGCTGTTGTCGTCCATCTGTGCCACAGTGAAGATGCGCATCTTGCACTTGCGCCAGACCTGGGAGGAAGGGAGGGAGCTGTGGGCACGGCTGGGTGGGGACAGCCCCAGACCCCTGCCCCATGCTCTGGTGCCTGAGCTACCTTGTGGTGCCGCAGGAGGAAGGGCAGAAGCATCAGCATCCCCCCGTCATGGACAATCCACCAGACATCAATATGGCCCTCTGAGAACCGCTCCTGGTTGCCCGGGAACATGGCAACATTCTTGGCCACCAGCAAGGCCAGGTGCCCGGCCGTGGTCTCTCGCACCAGCTCTGTGAGGGGAAGGGCCATGTCACCCAGGGTGGCTGGCAGCACTCACAGTCCAGTGGCCCCCGGCCCCCATGGTGCCTACCAATGAAGTTTCTCCAGGTCTGGTGGTCCTCCTTCTGGCGCCAGCTGCGGGGCCAGCCCACCAGCACCGTGTTGTGCTGCAGTCCCCCCAGCCCGCTGGATTGGATTAGGTGGGACATGCCATCCCGCAGGTTGGAGGATATCACCACCTGGCAGAAGCCCTTCACCTTCTCTGCTTCCATCAGACGCCGGATAGACTGCAGGTGGGAGAGTGGGGTCAGAGACAAGCAGTGTGGCTGCCAGTCCCAGCAGCACCCTGGCCAGGCAGGGTGAGGGGTGCAGGATGGAGGATGACGGGTGAAGGGTGGGACTGCAGGTCCCCATGGGATGCCCCGGTCCCTGTGCCTCACAGCATGCTGACAGCTTTGGGCCAGGAGGGGTGATGCCAGTGGTGAGCAGAGCTGGCATAGGACTCTGCTCTGTGCCAGGCAGAGGGTGTCCCCGTCCCCGGGCTCTGACAGGCGGTGGAGCAGCAATTAGAGTTATTTACTTAGAGAAATTATAACATGTCTGTATGGGAGAAAAGTGTTTTTTTCCGAGGGCTAAATCTCATTAATGTGCTGCCTGGCTGGTGCAGAGGGGCAGGGGTAGGAAGGGCTCCTGCTCTGGCAGGGAAAGGCTGCCGTCCCCCTCCCTGACAGGCACTGGGGCCAGAGGGTCTGTGGGGAGGGTCAGGGCTGCAGCAGATGTGGGGCAGCTGACGGCTGCTCAGCACAGCAGCCCCTGTCCAGGCACCATGCCGTGCCGTGCTGTGTGGTGCCCTGCGTCCCTGGCAGTCCTTACCTCCTCTGCCCTCTGTGCCTGCGGGTGGTTGTCCAGGAAGGTCCCCTCCAGCACAGAGGCCACAATGGTGAGACCCTTGCCAGCCTTCAGCTGAGACGTGAAGGACAAGAGCTGCGGGTGCACCACGTTCTGCTCATGATCCCCGCGGACCAGGACCAGCAGCTGTGGCCTGGAAGAACAGTTCTGAAGTCAGCATCTGCATCCCCCAGCCCCAGCCACCACTGTCCCCCAATCCAGCCCAGTGTCACCTCCAGTTTTTGGTGTGCGGTGGACCCTCCTCCAGCCGCAGCAGGGCGTAGCGGGCTGCACTCAGGGACAGCCCCCGGATCCCATCACCCCATTCCTTCTCTGCCCTGTGGGAATCAGCAGTACATCAGGGATGTCCTGCAGCTCTGGCCCTGGGGCACTGCACCAGCACACTGGAGAATCCCAGAGAGCAGTCCCTGCTGAGGAGTGGCTGCCAGACCAGGCAGGGTGGGTGGCCCTTACCCGCGGTACTCGATGTATTTGTAGATGAGGCCAGCGATCAGCATGGCGACCAGCGCGTAGTACCAGGAGCAGATGAACATCAGTGCCAGGCAAAGGCTCATGCCCAGGAAGGACAGGGTCCTGAAGGGAGCACCATGCTGTCAGTGTGTCCAGAACCCACAGCAGAGCCAGAGGACTTGGGGGAGTGGCAGGACACCCCATCCCATCCCATCCCATCCCATCCCCTCCCATCCTATCCCATCCCTGTCCTAGCTCACCAGTGGTAGTAGCGGAAGCGAGGCCGCCAGTTGGGTGTCCGCAGCAGTGTCTGCACTGCACATGCCAGGTTGACAAACATGTAGCACATGAGGAAAAACCTGCAGGAAAGAGCAGGAGGCTGAGCAGGGTGTGTGGGGATGGATCAGGGCCACAGATGGCCCCATGCCATGCTCCAGCCCCAGGAGTCCAATGCTGGAGTGGGCCCAGCCAACAGACAGGACCCAGGGCCATGGGGCAACCAGGATACAGCGGTGGCTGAGGAGAGCCCCTGGGCTCCCTGCAGGGCTCTCCCCTTCCCAGGCAGGGCCAAGGCAGCAGAGAACGCCCCTAGGAGCAGGGATCAGCACAGGGGGTGCGGGGACACAAGCAGACAGACATGCTGCCTACATGGAGAGGATGGGAGCCACCTCATCCAGGGAGGCAATCAGGATCCCGATCTCACAGATGCAGGCGGTGAGCAGCAGGGCCCATGTCGGCTCCCCGTTAGCCTTGCCATGACCAAAGACCTGGAATGGGGATAGGGAGGGGGCACATTAGTGCTCTTCCAGGCTGGCACTGCAAAGCCCTGGATGAGGGCCCTCAACACAGCCCAAGGGGCTGTACCCTCCTGTGCACCCAGCCATGGCCAGGAGCACCACTGCAATGAACTGGCACACAATGTGTCACTGGGGAGCAGTGCCAGGGCCAGCAGGACAGGCTTACACTACCAGCACAGCCCTCATGGCTCCTCTGCACCCAGAGCAGCCTCCATCCCTCTGGGACCTCCACCCAGGGACAAGCCCCAGCTCAGCCTGGCCCCATCCAGCCCAGGACACACACGCTGCTGGTGCAGAGAGGCTGCTCCTGCAGCTGCGGGAACACAGAGGGTCTGGACTGGGAGTGGGGGCCAGGGGATCATGCCTGGACACATTAGGGGGTGCAGCTGGTGCATGCAAGAGCCAGGGCTGGGGCTGGCAGGGTGGGGGAGGGAGGATAAAATTAGCCTGCTCTTCCCTGGGGGAGCTGTCGGGTTGGATTTGGAGAGATGAGGTTGTGAGAATGCGTCTTCAGAGAGCAGATAAAATATGAAGTGGCACAGCAGCAGGGGGAGGGGATCCTGGACCTCACTGGCACAACACCATGGCCAAAGCCACCACAGCCACCCACTGCCATGCTGGTGCTGGCAGAACCCGAGCTGGGCTGGTGGTGGTGCCAGGAAGAGGCCACTGGTGCCCAATGGTCTGCCATGGTGGTGGGTGACCAGTGGGTGCTCAGGGCCATCAGTGCCACACTTAGGAACACCTACCCTGAGGAAGGGCACGATCCCATCCCTGGAGATGGCTTGCAGGAGGCGGGGGGCTCCAGTGAGGCTCTGCAGCCCAGCCCCACAGGTGGAGAAGAAGGAACCGATGACAATAACCCACGGGGATGGCCATGCCAAGGTGCCAACCACCAGGTTCCCGTTGACAGCTTCACCAAACCTGCAGGGCACCGGTGTCACCCACAGCTCCATCCCATGGCTGAGCCCAGAGTGTACCAGGGTCATGGGGGCACAGCTGCGGGACACTGAGGGACACTGCTGGGGGTCACAGGGGAGGGTCCAGGGGAGGGCCCTGCCCTGGCTGCTGAGAGCCCCCACCCCAGGGCAGGCCTCAAGTAGTTGGGGTCCCTCCCCATCCCCCAGGCATGGCCATGGGGACCCCGGGGGGGTGGGGCCCTCATGCCAGGAGGAGGATGATGAAGGCTGCATGCAGTTGGATCTTGTTTATGTCGGCGCTGGTGACCCAGAAGTGTCACCTGCTGTGTGCAGGGAGATGGGCTGCCTCAGATAGCAAGGAATGCAGGCAGTTCCCCCCCCAGGACCCTCGCAGACCCCTTGGTGCCACCCTGTCTGCCCACTGCCCAGCCTGTCCCTGGGGGTTGCTCCCAGAGCCTGCCAGGCTCCTCCCACCCCTCACACTCACTTGTCACGCAGGACAACCCCCTCGATGCATGCCCCGAAGAGGACAACAGAGCTGATATCTGCCAGGAGGTCAAGGAGTACCAGGAGGATACAGAGCCCCCCACCCCAAGGGCAGCAGGACCCCAACATAGCAAGCCCACCCAACCTCGGGTCCACGGCCCAGGTGAGCTCAGAAGGATACAGACAGCAGAGGTGGTGGCTATGGCCAGGATGGTGCCAGTGGGGATGGACTTCTGCGCATCCCGCAGGTCTCCAGAGCGGTTGGAGCCAGCCATGATGCCTGGGGGAATGGAACAGTGTCACCACTGGCAGAGCCACAGCCCTCACTGGTCCCACCTGGCAGGATGGCTCACACCAGGCACTGCCTTGGTGGCAAGCCAGGATAGGGAACAGGCACACAGCTGCCGTGGCCCAGGGCCCCCAGGCCACACTCCCCCAGGGCTGTAGTCAGAGGTTGCTCAAGGATAAGACTCAAAACTCACTGAAGTGACTTGTCTCATTAGTCCATAATTAGTTCAAGCAGGGACAGTGACTGCGAGGGTGACAGGCTGGGACACAGCTAGTGCCAAAAGGTGACAGCATGGACAGAGGGATGACCCTCACTGCTGCTGCAGCAGTGGCCAGGGTGGCTGTCCCCCTGCCTGGCAGGACCCCTCATCCTGGACACAGCCATCAGCCACTCACCCACCCCACCAAGCACTGAGCAGGACCCCCCCTGGCTGCCTGGACCCCAGCACGGGGCTCTGCCAGTGATCACCACACCTGGAACAGCCCTTCTGGGGGTCCCACTGGCACCGGCAGAGCTGTGAGTGGGACCCAGTGTCTGCACCCGAGGCAGCACCAGGCTGGGGGGGGCTCCTCCACCCCCGAGAGCTATAAATACCCAGTGCTGGGACGTCAGTGCTGCGCGGCACTGTCAGATCTGGAGCGTGGGTGGCTGCGTGGGAGGCGCGGGCTGACACCCACCCTGCCACCATCACCACCATCACCACTGTCACCACCACACTGCCACCACAGCATGCGGGGCTTAGCTGGAGCCACCTGGCAGCATGTGTGCCCACCAGTGCCTGTGGCACATACGCAGTGCTGATGTCAGCTCCCACCTGTGACTGAGGGAAAGTAGATGCCTACGAGGAGGGTGAAGTAGGAGGTCATGTCACTGAAGACGTAGGGCTGGTCCATGTCCAGTGGAGTGTCCGGGGGGCTGACAGAGGGCAGCCCCCGCTTCTCCACGATCACCCCCTTGGTCAGGTACGAGCTCCAGAGGTTCTCTGCAGGGGGGGCAGGAGGTCAGGATGGTGTCAGGAGAGGACAGAACATGAGGACACCCAGTGCCACCTCCCCCATCCCAGCACAGGTGGTAGCAGCAGGAGAGGGACCCCTGGCACATCCCCAGCCCCTCAGGGATGCACAGGAACACCCATCCTGGTGACAAACTGAGCAGCCTGGAGGGGTGACCAGAGCAGGAATGTCCACCCCCTGGCATTATCCCTGCAACATAATGGAGGAGCTGACATGGGATTGCACTAGCAAATAATTATGAGGGTAATATAATTAATGCTGATCAACATAGGTTTAAGGAAAGTGGATCGTGTCAGAGTAACTTGATAACGTTTTTGATGGGATTACAAATGCGGGGCTGACGTAACAGGCTTGGTGTCCCTCCACGTACTGCTTCCTGCCCTGGCCACAGCTCGGGAGAGAAACTGGAGCAGCAGCGAGAGGCCAGCGCGGGGGCACAGCNNNCGGCGAAGGGCCGCGGGGGGGTCACAGGGACCAGCCCTCGGCACCGGGCACCGAGCACCCCCTCCCAGCCTCGCCAAGCCCCCTTGCTGCGCTGAGGTGACAGAGGGGGCTGGTAGTCCCCCACTCCCACACCCCTGCCCGGCTCTTCCTCCTGGAAGGGCGCATTTCGTCCCCAGCGACCCAACGCGGGGCATTGCCAGCCCCGGCCACCTCTGCCGGGTCTGCACAGTGACTGTACCATGCCCCAAGGGTCTGTCAGCCCAGTCCCTCTCGCTACCAGCCGCGCCGGAGAAGGGTCCTGGCTCTGCACCACCGTCCTAGATGCTGGAGCGTTTGCCCACAGCCAGGGACGCCTGATCTGCCCCATGGAACCTCAGCGCGAGAACCAACAGGAGCACCCGGACGTCCACCAAACGTGCTTCCCGCAACGCCGGACGGCAGACACAGCCTCGGGATGAAACCCAAACACCGCGTCCGGCTCCGTGCCGCTGCTGCAGCCGATCCAGACCCTGCCCGGCTCCGGAACCACAGGAAACGGAGCCTCCGCGAGCTCTCCGTGTGCACCGGGCACGGCACGTCCCGCACAGCCACCGACCGGCACCCAGCCTGGCACCACGAGAGTGCGGGCACTGCCCCGCTGATCAAGGGTCTGCAAATACCCCGAGCCAGGCACCGGCCTCCACCGCCCAACCACGGAGCATGAGCACCTGGCAAATGCACCAGCGGCTCTGGAAAACAGGTCAAAAGTGGCTCCTCCCAGAAAATTCATGAGTTTTCTTGAGCCCTGGCCACAATCCCGGCGCAGCTGCAGCTGCAAGCAGCCAAGTGTCCCCGAGGGGCGATCGCTCCTTGCAAAACCTCAGATCAATAACAGTCCTTCTGAAGGCCGAGAGGATTATTTATCTCTCCCCAACCTTTAGGCATCCTGAGTGGTGCTGTTGTGGTCTGGCACAGACTGCACATGGGTGGCCACAGCACCCAGCTCGGTCCCATGGTGTGGGAACCCATCCTGCTGCCCAGTGCAGTGTGAGTGCAGCTGTGCTGAGGCTTGTCCTGTGCCTCCATCCCCATGCCTGCATCCTTGTTCCTCCGCCCCCATGCCTCCATCCCTATGTCTGTCTCCGATCCCTTCCCACCTTGGATGAGGCCGCTGGCAGCACCGGGAATGCCCTCAATCTCAGTCACATTGTTCATGGTGAAGTACTCATCACAGGTAGCGTTGAGGAAGCGGGAGGTGCAGAATAGCTCCCAGAGCTTGGAGCCCACCGTCTCATTCCCCTCCACCACCACCTTGGTGCAGAGGTCGAAGCCATGGCGCGAGAGAGTCCTGTTGCCTAGGAGGCAGATCCTGGGGAGAGGACAAATAGGACTGAGCTGTGCACCCACATGCCCCAGCCCTACTGCAGCCCCCCAGGATGCTGCACTCACGGGAAGCTTGGTGGGTCGAAGGCTGACTTGATGACACCAGCATAGATGGCGAGGATGGAGAGAATGACACAGCCCAGGAAGACCAGGGCAAACTTGTTGACGTACTTGACACCAACAAAGACGACGGTGGCCATGCAGGTCAGCACACAGGTGCCATACACACGCATGTTGTTGAGCATCGCGGCTGCCTCCCCACTGGCATCCTCTGCTTTGAAGATGGCCATGGCCGGGAAGATGTAGGCCTGGGAGACAGTCATGGCATCACCACCTGGCCATCAGCCCCACAGAGGGGACCTGGAAAAAGGGTCCCTTGACCCCACTGTGAGGCCTCAGCTCCTCATGGGCAGCCTGGACAGGTGAGGCCAGAGCTGCCCAGCCAGGAGCTGGGGCCTCAGCACTAAAAAGGGGGAAGTACCTGGCACTTACCAGCAGGATTTCAATAGTGCCCAGGATGTACATGGCACCAGCAAAGGTAGTGCCCAGGTAGAAGCAGAGCCCCACGGCCCCCCCGAACTCAGGTCCCAGTGAGCGTGAGATCATGTAGTAGGAGCCACCAGCTGCAGAGAGAGCAAAGGTGGTTCCCTGCCAGGGGTCCCCAGCAGCAGGATGGGGCCAATGCTCAGGGGAGAACTGGGCATAGTCCCCCAGAGCATCAGGAGCAACAGTGCTGGCAGAGCCTTCCCCAGGAACCCAGCAGCCAGGTGTGATGGCCACAGGGACACACATCCCCTGAGATGCCAGGGAGGGACTGAAGCCCCAGGGATATGGGACATGGGACATGCTCTTCTCTGTCCTCCCAGAAGAACCCTTAGAGATGGGTGACTAGGATGGATGGTCCTGTCACAGCAGCAGGATGATAAATAGCTTTAATTACAGCCTGCACTGGGGCTGTCTGTCCTCTGCCCAGCCTGGCAGAGCAGCCAGGACAGTGCCACTCGCCTGCTCCCCACTGCTCTGTGTGGCTGGGGACCCTCCTCTGGGGAGGCAGCTGAGGGTCACCTGTATAGTCAGACCCTGTTGGAGCCTTCCTGGGGATAGGGACTGCATGTAGCAGAGTCTAGGCATCCAGCAGAAAATGTCACCCCACCACCTGGCCCATGGCACCTGGCTCCTCACCCTCCTGCCACCACCTCTCCCTGCTCCCCGTCCTGCCATCACTCCCCACAGTCTCATCCGTATGGCAAAGGGAGGAGCCTTGGCTCTCACCCCCATCTGCACCTCACGGCTCTGGGAATGGGTGGCAGCTCCAGCAATGGGAATCCTAGTGGGATGGTGGCAGGAGGCCAGGGAACCCTGGCAGTGACATCCAACCCCCATGCACAGGGCAGCCCCAGAGCCTGGCCAGCATGGGCCAGGGAGCAGGATGGCCACAAGGATGCCCTTGGAAAAGGCCCTTTACCAACCTCAGCCCGGCCCTTCTGGGGCACAGGAACCCCAGCAGGCACCCAACCCATCAGGGAGCCAGCTCCCCCCACCCTGGCACACATATGGACATGGACTGGGCTGTACCTGGCACCACACCATTGGTGGCAATCGCACTCATGGAAATGGCTGTCAGCATCGTCTGCAGGAAGAAACATGGTATCAGCAACCAGCAGAGCTGCCTGCATGCTGGGGCAGGGGGACAGAGGAGCAGGAAGGGAGAGCTAGGCCATATTGGGAATATGGGAGTCCCCAGTGTACTGGTGGGATATGGGGCTCCCTGGGGCACTGGTGGCATATGCCACAGGGCTGGGATGCCTGAAGCAGGTTTAGATGCATGTGGAGGAGGCTAAAGGGATGAATTCCCTGGAGGAACTGTCAGGGCCTGAGGTGCTGGGGGTCCCCAGGCTGCCCAGGATGCTGCTTGTGTTCAGCCCCACTAGGCTCTGCCCTGAGGCCACCATCCTGGCAGGACAGCAGCACAGCAGGAGGGCCANTTCCCCCCTTCCCCCATCCCCACCTGCATAGCAGCTACAATCTGGGTCACTGTTTGAGCACCGTTCAGTTGCTGATTCCTTTGGGAAGCCAGAGCTTCTCCTTGCTGTAAGTGGGGCAGGGGCTAAGGCAGAACAGGGCAGGAAAGGGCAGGAGCTGGGCAGAGTGGGCTGGCAGATGGAGCACCCCTCACATCCCAATGGGTGCACCCCCAGCCCCTGGCAGCTCCATCACTCACGCAGGAGCAGCAGAGGAAGACCATGCAGAAGGACTCCATGATGCCAGCAATCCCCACCACCCAGGTGAGGCGCAGGAAAAGGATGACCCCAAAGATGTTCTGGAGGCAGGGCAGGTAGACGCCCATGAAGGTGCCCATCCGTGGGGCCTGCCGAGGGAGGGGGCAGCTATTAGGACTCATGGGCCCAGCCGGTGGAGGAGCAAGGGGTCCTGCTCCTCCTGCAATGTGGCTGGGGGCCCTGGGTGAAAACACCCAGAAGGGGCCAAGGGATCTGGCCATCCCTGGGGCAGCCCATGGCCCAGCACTGTACAGATGGGGCTGGGAGAAAGGGCCATGTCCCTCCCACACCTCTCACCTGCACTGGCTTCTTCTTGCCTCCATCATTGTTCTCAGCCTCCTCATGCTCCCGGCTGCCCTGTGGCAGGTTGGTGTAGTTGGCCAGCCCACTCAGCAGGGACGAGACCATGGGGCTCGTGTCCATTTCCTCCTGTGGAAAGTAAAGCCCCAAGCTGTGAGGAAAGCTGGGAACTTCACCAGATGCCACCCCACCACCCTGCCAGACACAGCCACAGCAGCTGGGGGACACTTCCTGGTGCTCCAAAGTGTCCTCGTGCCCAGGATGCATGTCAGGGTGTGTGGGACAGCTGCCCAGCCCAGCCCCCTCCCTGGGGACCCTCCCAGCCCCACAGCCCATGCACTCTACCTCAAAGAGGGCCATGTTCTTGCCATCGTACTCTTTGCCCTTCTCCAGGTCTGTGCTGTTGATGAAGGGGCTGCTCTCCTTGGGGTTGCCATCGCCTGCAGAGATGATACTGGGTCAGCCCAATAGCCCCTGCCCCAACCCCTCCAGCTCCCATGGGAAGACTGTCAGAGTTGTGGGCACCATGCATGCACCTAATCCCGGGATGGGTGGCAGCAGCCCCTGGGTCCCAACCCTCAGCATCGCCTCTCATGCTGTGCATGGGTCAAGGCCGCCTGTCCCCAGGAGCCACTGCCCAGCTGGGCTGACACGGAACTGTCGGAGTGCATCCAGGCGGTGCGGCTCCAGGGGGAACCCTCCGGCAGGACAGTTGGCAGCAATAACTCACTGGGGCTGCCCGCAGTGCTGTGCCTGCAGGGACGCGATCCAGCCGGCTGCTCGGCATGGCCATGGCCAGGATGGTCCCAGCGTGGTGCCTGGGAGTTGGGTGAGCAGTTGGGTGGCTGGCCCTGCTCCCCAACACACACCGCACAAGCAGGGGCTGTAGGTAGGTGTCCTGGGAGTCTGGGCAGCGTCCGGTGGTGCCACCACGCGGGGCAGGTGCTGCCACTCTGCCCAGGGCAATGGAGCTGCCCGCAGCGGTGCAGAGCTCATGGAGCTGCTTGGCTGGGGCCGTGGCAGCTCGCTGCATTAACGACCTCGTGCAGAAGAAACCCAGAGTCGGCTTAATAGCGACAAAAGCAGCTGAGCTGCAGAGAAGCAGAAATAAATCAGGCTGGAAATGGAGCAGCAGTGAGGACGGCATTGCCAGAGCAGTGCAGCCCTGAACGGAGGCCGGGGCGCGGGGCAGGGGCAGAGCGGGGCAGGCAGCCAAAGGACACAGAGCTTAGCAGAGCAGCTCGGTGGGCAACAGCCCCTGTGGCACAGCAAGACACGAGCAGCAGACCTGGCCACGGGCAGGTGTAGAGAGGCACCCCACCACGTACCGACCCCCATGGCCCGGTCAATGCAGTGACAGAGGCAATGGCACAGCTGGGGCAGGGTGACAGACCTGCTCTGCTCCCCCAGTCCAGGGTGACAGCCATCCCTGCCACAAGCCTCGTGTGCAGAGCTCGGGAGCACCCAGGGGTGCAGCGACAGTGCCGGGGACAACCATGGGCCAGGGTGACGTGGACACCCGTGCCCAAGGGACAGGCCTTGAGACTCGGGAGCAGTCCGGTCCCCTGAAGCCCGCCTGGCTCCTGCAAGTGACTCTCCCTGGTGACCCGGGGAGCCACCTGCCCGCGGTGGTGATTCATCCTCTGCAGCCTCCCAGCAGACGCGGCCCTCCCAGCCGGTCGGGAGGGGGAAGCCCTAAGCGCTGCAGGTGGCACCTCCCGCCGGTGCCCCCGGGGTGCAGCATCCCGCCCGGAATGGCCGAACTGGGAAGCAGAGCCCGCAGGCTCCTCCGGCGCTGGGACAGCCGCAGCAGCGGGACACTCGGGCCCCCTCGGACACACGCCTGGCACCGCTGGCACATGCCCTGCCCCGTGTAACCCTAACCCGAAATGCGCGTGGGGGATTCTCAGCATCGACCCAACGTGCCCCTCGCTCCAGGTTTGTTCTAAAGCTCGTTAGGTGACAGCGAGGGCTCCCATCCACCCGCACCGGCTCCGGGATCATGTAGACATGAGACAACAACCATGCCAGGGCGGTTCGGTGCCCACCTCCCCCTGCCCCGTCCGAGCGGGGTCTGTGGGGGGAGGAGGGTGGGGCAGCCCGACAGAGGGATGTGTCGCAGCCCGGCGAGGCTCCGGCAGCCCGTTGGGAGAGAGGAGCCCGCAGGGGCCTCGCCTCACCGCCTGGTACCGACGACATCACCGTGCTGGTTTCCATGGCAACGGCGAGCCACGGCCGCCTCGGCTTCTGCTCTTATGTAACGGCGCAGGCAGCCGGACCCCGGCCCCGCACGGCATTGGTACCAGCACCAGCACTCCGACCCATCAGCATCAGAACACCAACCCAGTAACATCAGCACCCCAACCTACTAGCACCCTGACCCACCAGCACCTGCATCCCGGCCCCACACAGCACCCACATGGCACCCACACCCTAGTCTACACAAAAACCAAACCTCGGCCCACTGGCACCAGACTGCATGCCCGAGCCTCCCGGTCCAGCGTGCCCCAACCCAGACTGGCACTGCCCGGCTCTGCACAACAGAAACCAGTACCACGACAGAAACCCGGGGTGCCCACGCTCCACCCCGCTGGCACCACAGCAGCACCCCGAACCTTGCACTCCCTCCCTTCGGTCTGGCACCGCCCGGTGGTCCTGGGCCGGCCTGAGGCACCAGAGCCCCTCGCCTGACAGTGGTGACAAGGGGAATGGCACCGGGAGACGCCCCAGGCTTGCATGTGGTAGGGACAGGGGAACGTGCAGTCGGCACAGGTCCAGCATCTCCGATCACTGCTGGCGGGACCCCCGGCCGCTGCCCTCGGCCCCGCAGGCTGGAGGCAGTTGAGCGTAGGGCCGCGGGGTCCCGGGTGGCGAGGCGCTCCCCACTGCCCGTTCCTACCGGATACCATTTTGCCGCAGAGGGGCTGGTGCAGCCTCTCCCCGGCAGTTGCCACTGGATCTGTCAGGCAGGGGCACCGTGGCTCCTGCCCCCAACCTGCCACACCCGTGGCCAGACCCTGCTAAGGGACAGCGAACGGGGAGGGGGGAGAACATCTTGGGCATGGGAACAGGCAGGACATTGCCAGCGGTCCCCCAGCGCCTGCCCGTGCCCGCTCCCCCATCAGAGCCCGGCCAGGAGAGGCGGCGTGAGCAGAGCAGAGCCGAGCCGTGCCAGGCTTCGATCCCGGCGCTCCGCCGCCCCCCTCCCGAGGGATCACTCAACAGGAATCGGCCTTTTAATTTGCTGCTGCGGCTGGAAGGGCTGCCGGCAGCATGGCTGGCAGGAACCGGCAGCCCCACTGTGGGCACTGCGCTGCCCTGCTCTGGCAAGGGTTACCGACCTGGCCTGCCCAGGACGTCCCAAAGTCGACCCCACTTCTCACCCAGGGCCCCTGGAGCCAAGGGATCGTCCCTGCCATGTGTGGCTTGCCCACCCAACAGGAAGCACTTTAGCTGCAGCACCAGCCACAATGCCATCTCTTAATGGCTTTTTACTCAGCCCTGGATCCGGCTGGGAAGCATCATGCCCCTTATCCTGAATCCTCCCTAATCACGTTACATGGCACAGGGCAATGGGGGAGCCCAGGCAGCCAAACCTGGTGGGCAATTTAACCAGAGTTGCTGCCAGGACTGCTGCCTGCCCCCCCCCCCC